>CAVNZG010001419.1:0-117971 GCA_963693315.1 Diogma glabrata
TAATCGACAAACAAGAGCTGCCGAGTTATCCCATCCATTTGTTGTACAAATACCTCGTTGTAGAACTGTGTCCTTCCAAAACGACTATTTTAATAGAGTGGCCAAATTATGGAACTCATTGCCTTCCTCTTTATTTCCCGATGAATTTTCCCCTCAGGCATTTAAAGAAAATGTCCATCATCATTTAAAAAAATTAGAATAGTTATCCCTATATCCCCATTCCTTCCATTTTCCTCATCTCCTTCCTTTATAGTTGACATGGTATCTTCGGATATTCAAAGAGTCTAAATAATGAATATTTCGTATTTAGTGTGCTAAACATGTCTAACTAATTAATAAAAAAAAAAAAAAAAAAAAAATATAAAATATTTTCTTTTCTTCTGTCCGTAAAACAAATACGAAAATAGGTTAAATTTTTCATACAACTTTGTATGGGAAATTTTGGCAATTTTTATGTTTCTTTTTTGAGCGACTTAAGAATAATATTTTATATGTTACGCTTAAAATATAGTCAATAATACTCCATAAGCAAATTAAAATTGTTCAATTGTGGTAAAATGAGAAATTTCATAGATAATTTTTAAAATTACTCAAGTTGTGTTTTGTATGAAATCCCATATAAAAGTTTTTAAATTTATTCTCTTATCCTCCTTTTGCAGCGCCATTGCGGTAAACACCGGAACAGAAAAATCGCCCCTATAGGGAAAATTTCGCTCTATGAAAAATTTAACCTATTTCCGTATGTGTTTTACGGACAGAAGAAAAGAAAATATTTTATATATTATGCTTAATATATTGTCAATAATACTTCATAAACAAATTTAAATTATTTAATTGTAGCAAAATGAGAAATTTCATAGATTATTCAAATTGTGTTTTGTATGGAATTCCATATGAAATTTTTGTGATTTTTTCTCTTATCCCCTTTTTGCAGCGCCATTGCGGTAAACACAGGAACAGAAAAATCGCCCTATAGGGCGATTTTTCTGTTCCGGTGTTTACCGCAATGGCGCTGCAAAAGGGGGATAAGAGAAAAAATCACAAAAATTTTATATGGGATTCCATACAAAACACAACTTGAATAATCTTAAAAGTTATCTAAGAAATTTCTCATTATACCACAATTGAACAATTTTTATTTGATTATAAAGTATTATTGACTATATATTAGGCGTAATATATAAAATATTATTTTTAAGTCTCTCAAAAAAGAAACATAAAAATTGCCAAAATTTCCCATACAAAGTTGTATGAAAAATTTAACCCATTTTCGTATTTGTTTTGCGGACAGAAAAAATAAAATATTTTACATATTATGCTTAATATATAGTCAGTAATAGTTCATAAACAAATTTAAATTATTTCATTGTAGTAAATTGAGAAGTTTCATAGATAATTTTTTTTTGCTGTCAGATATTTTATTTTTGATTCATACAAACTATGGTATTCAAACAGTAGGCTTTGTTTTTGCTGTCGGCAATTCTTCTTGTCGTCGATAATTTTGCTTTGTCGTTATGAAAATTCTTTGTTGTCATATTTTTTTCTAACAAAATGAAATATAATTTTATCTTAGTAGGCGCATAAATGCTATAAATTTGTAATTTATGTTTGACAAATAAACATAAACAAGCAATCATTTATGAATGAAAACGGACATTTTTATTATTTGCAATTTTACATAATTTTTTATAAGCTGAATAATTTGTAGAAAAAACTTTATTTAGAAACTAATAATTATTATCTTTTAAATAAAATTATAATTTAAAAAAAATTATCTCATTAAATACCACTCTTCATTGAAATTTTTGTCTAAAATTTTTCAATTTTACTCATTAAATTATTTTTAAGCAACACTGCTCAATCAAACCACTACTTAAACCACTCGTCCTTCGGACTCGTGGTTTATTGTGCGCTTTGATTCGCAGTGTTGCTAAATAATTTAATTCGTAAAATCAAAAAATTTTCGAAAAAATTTCAATGACTCGTGGTATTACAACCGATAATTTTTAAAATTATTCAAGTTGTGTTTTGTATGAAATCCCATATAAAATTTTTTGAATTTATTCTCTTATCCCCTTTTTGCAGCGCCATTGCGGAAAACACCGGAATACATCATACAAAACACAACTTGAATAATTTTAAAAATTATCTATGAAATTTCTCATTTTACCACAATTGAACAATTTTAATTTGCTTATGGAGTATTATTGACTATATTTTAAGCGTAATATATAAAATATTATTCTTAAGTCGCTCAAAAAAGAAACATAAAGATTGCCAAAATTTCCCATACAAAGTTGTATGAAAAATTTAACCTATTTTCGTATTTGTTTTACAGACAGAAGAAAAGAAAATATTTTATATATTATGCTTAATATATTGTCAATAATACTTCATAAATAAATTTAAATTATTTAATTGTAGTAAAATGAGAAATTTCATAGATAACTTTTAAAATTATTCAAATTGTGTTTTGTATGGAATTCCATATAAAATTTTTGTGAGTTTTTTTCTTATCCCCTTTTTGCAGCGCCATTGCGGTAAACACAGGAACAGAAAAATCGCCCTATAGGCTAACCCAAATTTATGAGGCGTATATCACACTATCAAATATATTGGTCAATAAAAAAAATTTCACATGAAATTGGAGAGTTGACGTTAACTTTAACTTAACCGTAACTTAAGACTCTATACAAAATTTTGATTTAAGGTCGGTAAGAAATTACGTATTCTTTGACGTTTGATTTGATATTAATTTTGGTTTTGTAATCAATTTTATAAATCAATCAATGCTTTAAAAGTAACAAACTGATTTCACAATCAAAATTTAAAATAATAAAATTCGAAATAAACATTTGATACAAAATTTAAAAATAAAAAAATTTATTTTCATATTAATTTCATGCTAATGGGCCCTATTCAATAAAAATCTTCTATCTTCTATTCTTCAACCCAAAAATAAATAGCAGAATTGTAAAATAGAAGACTGTTCGAAATTGGTATTCAATTTGCGGAGGGGAAATTTTCTGTTATTTTATTATCAATTTATGTTTTCGAACACAAAATCTTCTATTTTAATCTCAGTTTTGACAGTAAGTTTTGTTGGAAATTAAATTAGTTTTACATATTTAATTTTTAGTTATTTTTTAATTAAAAATTAAGTTGATAAATTACAAAACATGTTTGTAAATATATTATATTTCGTGTGCAAATTAAAGTATTTATATGTTCTTTATATTAAATTTTGTTTTAAAAAAAACAATAATTTACAGGTTATGACATCAGTATTTTTTTTAAACGTTTTCAATATCAAAACAATAGAAAATTGAGCAGGAACTACAAAATGTAAGAAACGGCAAGTTTTATGTTTTTATTTTTTTGGCAAAATTGTTGTTTAAAATTTATGTAACTTGTAACCAATGTTTTTAATTTTTGAATGAAAAATGTAAAATGTTTAATATAATTTTATTAGTCCCCTGGGCTCACGTCGATATAATGTGATGATTACCACATATTTTATACTTCGTGAGGCGCCTGTCCTTGACAAGCCCGAAAATTTTTGTTCTGCGATTTTCCTCAAATCGGCCGCTTTTTTGTTCGGCAAGCTCCAAAAAATGCCGATTACCCGCGATCTTGTAAATTTGCTACCACATTTTTTTTTAACTGTGGGGATTGTAAATTTGTTTTAGAACACGAGAGTAAGCTTGTCTGACCAAAATGTGTCTACTATTGTCGAGTCCGACAACTGACATTTTGGTATTTTCCTCAAAGATTTTCCCAAAGATTTTCCTCAAAGCTTCCGATTTGAGGAAAATCGCAGAACAAAAGTTTTCAGGCTCGTCAAGGACAGGCGCTTCACGAAGTACAAAATATGTGCTCATATCATCACATAAAATCGACGTTGGCTCAGGGACTATATATGTACGTATACATATATCTTAAAATAAAATTATGTATTTTTCATTGTATTATGGTTTTGAAAATAATGAAAGGTCATGTTTTGATTTGAATCCAGGAAGCAAAGTTTGAATAAACGGAGTAGTACTGACAAAGTGACAAGTAATTATTAAACAGAAAATAGCAAATACTCAGTAGTATATATTAAATAGCAGAAATTCAACAAAATTCAGGAATTAGAGGATATAAATTGTATTTTCAGAGTGTGTACATCGTACAAGATGTACATCGATTTTTCCGACTATTTTTTAAAAATCTGAAATGTGGGAATGATATTAAAGTTTTAACAAAAGGAAAAACTGAATTCAGGATTTCTTATTTTAATTGCTCTGAAATGTAGTTATGAATTTTGGTCAGTTTTATGCGTTTTTGGTATGACGTCAGTGTTTTGATAATAACTCTCACAAATTTCATTGAATTGATATACATTTTTTCAAGTGAGTGTAAAAATAGTTATGTTTATTCAAAAACGCTTGTTTCAAACTACTAATTTGTTTCATGTCCACTGTGTTATGCGTTGAAACCCTTTTTTTTACTGAAAAGCTCATATCTCAAAGTAGCACTTTTTTCACAAATTTTACAGACTTGTGAAAAAAGTTCTGAAATTTCCCAGTTATGTCATGGTTTAAGGTTTTTCGGTGTGGTGTTTTACTAATAACTCTCAGAAATTTGATTGCATTGAAACACATTTTTGCAAGTGAGTAGCTATTTTTTTATCAAAAAATGCCAGTTGAACATTTGATAATTTATTCGATTTTCGCCACACAGCGCGCGGTGGTGCGCTTGAACTATTTTACCCAAAAGCTGATATCTCAATATATTTTATAATTTTTTTCACAAATCTTACAGATAATACATACAACTTTTAAATTCGAAAAAAAATTAAAAATTCATATATGAATTGATTTTACCGAATTTTTAAAGAGTGCTTCATATATGTTTACATATTTTTAAATTTTCAAAAAATCTGTATATGGATTCTTAAATTTACTCTTCAAAATTTTTTGGAAGCTTCATGTTTTATAAGACAGGAATTTAGAAAGCAGGAATCCAAAAAATTATAAATTTTCAAATAGCACTTTTCGATACAACTATTTCTCCTCTCACTTGTAAACATTTATAACGACTCAATGAAATTTGTGAGAGGTGCTAGCAAAACACCGACTCCATACGGAAAAACCTTAAAAAAGGACCAATAATTCATTACTCCATTTCAGAAACAAAAAAATCCTTAACTAAGGTTTTTTCCTTTCGTCTATTAGTATAAAACGCTTAATAACGCTTTTCCGTTGACGAAACTTACAACACTTATATAAAACCAATATATATTTATTTATCATTGCTGGTTCATTACAATTTTACTGATAGAACGCTAAGTTTTGGAGTTACATATTTGCGAACATGAGAAGTGGTGGCACTCAATCCCATTGTAAAACACACATTATCGCTTTGTCACTTTGTTCCTTGACCAAATTTCACACCAATCGGTCATGCTTCAAAGAATTCCGAGCAGAACACCTTAAGTTTTTTTGTAAATAAAATAAGGCATGTTTAGTGTTAATTATAATAAATTATAAATCAACGTCTCAGAATATCCGAAGAAACCATGCCAACTAGGGACTAGGATTTTGTTTAAATAAAGTATAGGTTTCTTTAAGAAACTATGAACGCTAACTTTAAATTTTTGAGGATTAAAGCTATCGGGGAAAATCCAGGAAAGTAAGGCATTTCAGAGATGAGAGGCTCTGTTGAAAAAGTTACGCTGAAAAGCAACAGTTCTGCATTTTTATTTGAACCGTAAAAAGATTGGCAGTAGCTCTGGTGAAACGCAAGAAGTTTGCAGTTCAGGTAAAATTGATTTAATCTCTGCGAAAGTTCGTTTATCCATAATATATATGTAGAAAATTGTCAGATCAGCAACATTTTGTCTGTGATGTAAGGAATCAGGCTCATTAGTAAGAGTGGAGTTGCCAATCAATTTAACAGCTCTGCGCTGAACAGAATCAAGGCCCTTCAAACTACTATAATAAGCTCCACTCCATATGTGAGAACAATGCTCTGTGCGGGGACGTATTATTAATAGAAGCTATTCGCTTTTGCGATTTATATATTAATAGAAGCTATTCGCTATTGAAAAACTTACGGCTTCGTCCCAAAAAGCCCAATTTCTGAACAGTGTAGCGAGGTTAAAAATATGAGAATTTCATTTCTTATTATTTCCAACTTCTATTAGAGTCGAACTTTAATTGAAACGGATTTAATGTGTATAATCTAGGAAAATAACAAACCTGTGCTTTATTCGTATTGAATTCAACGCAATTAGCAAACCCCAAACACAATTACCAAACCCCCAAAGGTCATTGTTTAATGAATCTATCATATTTAATCTATAGTTATTAAGCGCTAATGGTGAATATAATTTAGGGTTTTCATGAGACGCATGAAGAGTGCTATCATCAGCAAAACCACGAATAGGACTAACTGGTAGAATCCAACAAACAAACCAAACATAAATAAGAAAGAGAGTTGGTGAAACCGTGAGGAACTACTGTATTAGTTGAGAATATTTCCGAAGAGACACCATTAACGTTGACCCGAAATTTTCGCTCGAAAATAAAGATTTGTATTCAAGTAACATTGTATTCTTTGTAAACCATAAAATTTTAATTTGCGAATAAGATTGTTGTGCCAAACTTTGTCAAATGCTTTGGGTATATCAAGGGCAACCCCAAAAGTTTCACCATTATTTTCAAGCGATTTGTTCCAGACATGAGTGAAAAAGGAAAGTGATTCTCCCGTCGCTTTTCCTTTTCGAAAGCTATATTGTAGTTTTGAGGACTCTAAGAAACTCATTAGATTAAAATTAATGTATTTCTCAAAAATTTTAGAAATAACCGATAAAATTGAAATGGGTCTGTATTTTGTAGGATCAGTTTTACAACCTTTTTTAGGAACTGTTTGTACGCTTGCCATTTTCCACGAAATACTATACGTCCCATTAAGAATAAAACTCTATGAACCAAGCTTCGCAAAGAAATTGGTATCATTTTTAGAAAAATAACTACCCAGAACTTTCTCTATCTCTATCAATAAGGGAGGTAGAGAACAGCCTTAACCGCTTAGCCTTCCTTGAACAGCCTTAACCGCTTTAAAGAAATTACGTGAACCAGTAGCGTACTCAGCAAATTTGACAGCTTTTTTCCTATTAAAGAGATTTTGTTCTGCATCTATTAGTTTCCTGCATATATATCTTTTAATTCGGTATTGTCTATGGTTTTCATTGGTTTTGTTTAGATTAAACTTTTGAAATGTCCTTTTCTTAATTTTAATCACCTTTTTGTATTTATTTGAAAACCACAGATCAGCCTTTGGAACGACTAATTTATTAGGAATAAATCTCCGCATGCCCTCAAGAATAGCCTCCGAAAAATATAACGAAGCTAGATTAGGGTCATGGACGGTAAGACAATTACGTTTCCAAGGAAGCCGCTTAAAAATACCTCTAAGACCCTCCCAATACGCAGCTTTATAATCCCAAATAACACGAGGATTAGTTTTAAATTAATTTGGAATTTATAAATCTAACTGTGTAGAAATCCAATTACGATCTGAACCACCTAAAGGCTCAAATACTTTAAATTGTACCAGATAAGGATTATTTGTTAAAAACAAATAGTTACTGTACTAAATACTAAACATATACCAAATTTTTATGCATTTTAAGAAAAATCAATAAAACATGTGCATTTTCAAAAGAACAGTACTATAATAATATTCAAAAAATCAGTTTGGGATCCTAAAACTTTTTCTTCAGAATATAATAGCACTGTGTATTGTATCTGTAAAACTTGTGAAAAAAGTGCTATTTTGAGAAATAAGCTTTTTCAGTAAAAGAATTTCAACATAGCGGATATATGAGATAAATTAGTATTTTGTAATATTTTTCGATAATATAACTATTTCTAAACTCACTTGCAAAAATGAATATCAATTCAATGAAAAATGGTGAGATTTATTAGAAAACACCGATACCATAATGGAAAACCATTAAAAATTATCATAAATTCATACCCGCAAAACTCCATTTCAAAGCTATAAAATAAAAAATCCTTAATTTGCTTTTTTTAATTCGTCAACAACAATAACATACCAAGTTTTCAGATTTAAAAAAAAAAGTCAAAAAAATCGACAAATAATTGTACATTTCAAAAGAATATCCCAAAAACATATTTCTTCTAACCATAAAAGCAACTTTTTACTTACTTCTATAAAATATCTAAATCTTCTAGAAATAAAAGACTTTGAGAAGAAAAATATTGCGATTGAATACCAGTTCTTCTATTTTTTTCATCTATTTTGGTGTTTATAAAATTTCATACAAAAAATAAAAAAATAGCAGAAATTTTCAATAGAAGATTTTTACTGAATAGACCCCAATATTTGGCTTTAATTAAAGTCGCTCTTTTTATATCTTTTGCATTTTTTAATAAATAAAATTTTACTTTTATGGACACTTGCAATTAAATATTAGTTTTCTTCAGTTTTTATACTAAACGTCAAAAAATCCTTAAGATAGAATGAAATGAACTTTACGTTAAGTTAACGTTAAGTTTACGTACCGACTATAAATGTTCTAGTGCATTTTCATACATTTGTACTTTACGTTAAGTTAAAGTTACCGACTATAAATCAAGCATAAAGGTTGTAAAATAAACTTCGCTAGTTTTTCATCCAGTTTTGATGACAATTTTTTTACCTCTAATCGTTCTATTTTAATTAGCAATACGTATAAGAGCATTTTTCAATTTGATATTGATTTTTGTAAATTAACATTGAAGACCAATGAAAAATTTAAAAATATAAATTTAAATTATTGTTTTCTTTATTTTTACTCTTATTTTTATTCAAACTTTATAAAAACCAATACACTAATTTTTTACAGATTTCGATACTTTATAGCACTACTATAATTAATATATAACCTCCACAAAATTGTTAATAATCTTTGGTAACGTATTTGACATAGCATGATATGCTTTTCGTTTATTATCAAATATAAAACAAAACTTTTTTACTAAAACATATTTGATAGTCTAATAATGGCCTTATTTGAAGTTAAGGCGCTATACACCTGAGCTAAACTATGCAAAATATGTGATGTAGTATTTGTTTCATTTATTGTATCGTTCTATCTATGCAAAATATGCGAACTATGTTTTTAAAAAAATAATGTATATAACGTAATTATAGAAAAAAACATTACGGAAACAAAATATTTAAAAAAGAAAAGAAAACCGGAAACATTACATTTTTTTTAAAAAGCTTTATTCGCATTAAAACATTACTTTTTTATAAACATAGTTCGCATATTTCGCATAGTTTCGCTCAGGTGTATAGCACGCCTGAAGTTTACTATCAATTGAATAAATTGATTTACGCTGCCATCTGAAAGTTGGCATATGAACAATCCATATTTAACATTTAATTTACAATTAAAAAATATTTAGGCATTTAATCAAGATAATAACTATCCTATCTCTCAAGCTGGACCATCATACACACATTGTACAACATTTCATTAAGATTGGTTACGTTGTTACGGAGTTCATCGCGGACAAACATCGTGACACGTGATTTTTATATATATAAGATATATATATATATATATATATATATATATATATATATATATATATATATATATATATATATATATATATATATATATATATATATATATATATATATATATATATATATATATATATATATATATATATATATATGTAGGATCACCCTACAATGTATAAAAGTTATAACAGTTTACCCGATGTAATATGTACTATAAACCATAATAGCAGTTAAAGTATTACCAGAGTTTGACTATGGTTTATAGCACAACAGATATAAAAAGAACGCAAACCACAGTCAAATCCTCTTTAACTTCCCACAATCAAAGGAGAATCTACTATCAAAGGCGAATCATCAATCAAAGGCGAAACATTAAACAAGATCAACAATCAAAGGCGAATCTGAAGGAAGAAGAAAGGAAGAAGATTTTAACACTGTTTGTGAGTAAACATTGAAATATTGTGAATAAGAAAAAACATTTAATTAAAAAGACATTTAAAGTAATTTATTGTTGTTTGAATTATTTAATTAATTAAGTGGTATCCCACAAAACATGGGGGCTCAGCCAGGATCCCGCCAAAATTACTAATTAAATAATTTGAAGTTTATGAAAATTTTTTTTTTAGTTAATTGTTTGTCAAAATAAAATTAAAAACTTAGTGAGTGAAAAATAAAACTTTATTGTGTTTATATTTTTTTTTATCTGAACTTGGTTTGTATTAAATGAATTTATAGTGAAATTGAAAACAATTTTCTTTAATTTTGAAAAGAAATTAAAGTCAAACAAATTTGCGCAAAATTTATTTTTTGATTAAGAATGAAATTTATAAAAATATTTGTAGAAAAAAAAGTTGTTGTTGAAAAATCGTGTTTGTTGTAATAAAACAATAAAAACAAAAATAATTGTTTTGATTTTAATTGATTTAATTTAAATAAGATAAACTTTAATTTTTACGTGTGAATTGAAAAAGTGGTTTTTACGTTTGAACAATTTATCGAATTTATATTTTTTTTTGAACATTAATTGATATTGCTGAACATTAATTAATTGAATTTTTTTTTATATAGACAGAGTGAAAGATATTTTTAAATTGAAATGGGTAAAAATAAGAAGTCAAATGAGAATAATGAGAGTGTTCTTATGGATGAATTCATTGCAAATTTACAATCTAGTTTTGCAAGAATTAATTCTTCTCAACCAGGTCCATCTACAGCCAGAGGTGATTTTAATTTGGAGATGGAGCGTCTAAGGAAAGAAAATGCGGAGCTTAAAAAAGAGTGCGCTAAAAATTTTAAGAGCCTTCCGCAGAATGATGACATTCGTGATGATGAATTGGAAGAGATGCCTAAACAACAAGAAAAATGCAAAGGTGGCAAACTACATTTTTCTGAAGTAAAGGACTCAGTTCCAGAATTCGATGGCAACAGTCACTATAGGGTGGAGTCATGGGTAGAAGAATTCGAAGCTTTGGCGTCTTTGATGTCGTGGAATAAATTAGAAATGTTTATTTACGCCAAACGATCTGTAGTTAGTACAGCAAGGCTTGCGTTGAGATCATGCAAGGATTTAACTAGTTATGAAAACTTGAAAAGATTTTTATTAGACGAATTTGGAATAACACTAAATAGTGCTGATGTTCATGCACAGCTTACAGCAAGGGTACAAGGAAGAGATGAGTTGTTGAGGGATTATTTCTTCGCTATGAGGGAGATTGGTGCATTAGGACATGTGGATGAAGAGGCGGTTATTGCATACACCATAAAAGGTATTAAAGCTGGTCCTTCAAACAAGTCGATGCTGTACGGTGCGCGAAATTATAAAGAATTCAGGGATAAGTTGCAAATGTTTGAAAATTTTAAAAGAGATTTAGAAAATGTGGTTAAACCAAATAAGTTTGGATTACGTTCATCTTCTACATGCTATAATTGTGGAAGAGGTGGTCATATAGCAAAAGTATGTCGGAATAAAGGTGAAGGTCCAAGATGTTATAGATGCCTCGAGTTTGGACATTTAGCCAATGTTTGTTCAAATCCGAGTAAATCAAGACGAGATTTCAAACAATCAAAAACAGAAGAGCAACAAAAAAACACCAATACTGTCCAAAAAGAAAACGCTATAGGAACTAACCACATGCAAATTAAAATAAATAGTCACACTCTTTTTGCTCTTATAGATACTGGCAGCGATCTTACTATTCTAAGCGCAGACGAATATGAAAAGATGGGATCACCACCGCTAGAAACAAAAAATCTACAGTTCTTGGCATTGGAGAAGGCAGAATGACCACAATAGGGTGTTTCAAAGCAAAACTGATCCTGGAAGAACATGATGTTTTTGATGTTAACGTTCACGTCGCACCAGTGGGTTTGCTAAAGATGAATTGTATTGTGGGAAACGATGTTCTGCAAGGAACGAAAATCACTTTAGAAAATGGTAGAGTAAAAGTAGAGAAAATAGTTAATCCATTGTTCTGTCTTCCTATAGTCAATGATGACGAGATACATTGTGGGCTACCAGAATATGAAGAACGAATCAAAGCTCTAATGCAAACATACAAGCCAGTACAAATTAAAGAGTCAACGGTGAATATGAAGATAATCTTGAAGAACGACCATCCAGTTTGGCAACCTCCACGAAGACTGTCTTATGCTGAGAAGAAGGAAGTCGATGACCAAATTTCAGTATGGCTGGAGAAACAAATTATTCGTCCTAGCACATCTGATTATGCATCTCCTATAGTGTTGGTAAAAAAGAAAGACAACAATAAAAGGTTATGTATTGATTACAGGAAACTGAATCGAGAAATAGTGATGGATCGTTATCCTTTACCTCTGATTGAAGACCAAATAGATCAATTGCAGGATGCAAAAATGTTCACTACACTAGATTTGGAAAATGGGTTCTTCCATGCTACGATCGATGAAGATAGTCGGAAGTACACAGCATTCGTAACTCCTAGTGGACATTATGAGTTCTTAAGAGTACCGTTTGGGTTATGCACGTCACCTGCAGTATTTCAAAGATTTGTGCATTTTGTGTTTAGAGATCTCATGTCAAAAGGAAGTATTTTAGTTTACATGGATGACATAATAATTCCATCAAAAGATGCAGAGGAAGGTATGAGAAAAATACTAGAAGTGCTGAATGTGGCGGGCGAGTATGGTCTTAAATTCAAATGGAAGAAGTGTCGGTTTCTATTTAGTCGCATTGAGTATTTGGGTTATGAGATCACGGAAGGAGTTGTTCAGCCATCAGAGCTAAAAACTAAGGCGGTTGCTAAGTTTGCCGAACCAAAAAACATCAAACAAGTTCAAAGTTTTCTTGGCTTAACTAGATACTTCAGAAGATTTATTAGGGATTACTCAGCTATAGCCAAACCAATATCCGATTTATTAAAAAAAGGCGTTAAATTCGAGTTTGGAACAGCACAAAAATTGGCTTTCGAGAAGTTGAAAGCAGCATTAATAACGAAGCCAGTTTTATCTATTTTCAGACCAGAAGCCGAAACGGAACTACATACCGACGCATCGAAAATTGGATTTGGGGCAATTTTGTTGCAAAAAGGCAGAAATGATGATCAATTTCACCCAGTTTTTTATTTTAGTAAAAAAACGACGCCAGCCCAAGAGAAATATTGTTCATATGAATTAGAAGTACTGGCCATAGTTAAAGCATTAATGAAATTACGGGTGTATTTACTAGGCATGCAGTTTAAAATCTTCACTGATTGTGCGGCTTTCAAGATGACCATGTTGAAAAAAGATATAGCTCCTAGAATTGCTGGTTGGGCTCTATGCCTGGAAGACTACAACTACTCTTTAGAACATCGCAGTAGTAATAAAATGAAGCACGTCGATGCACTAAGTCGGTCTCCGGTAGTAATGGTTATCCAAGACGATTTAGTGCAGAGAATTAAGGTGGGACAAGATAAAGATGGCGATTTAAATTTAATCAAAAAACTGCTTGAGTTTGGTCCACATGAGGATTACTACATTGAAAGGGGAATCCTATTTAAAATGGATGATGAAGGACGAAAATTATTTTGTGTTCCACGGCTTTTGCAGGCAGAAATTATAAAAGGTGTACATGAGCAAGGTCATTTTGGTGTTAAAAAGATGACGGAGATAATGAAAAGGGACTATTATATACCAAAACTTCGAGAAAAGTGTGAGGTCTGTAGGCGAAACTGTATTTCCTGCATTATAAGTGAGAGAAAATCTGGCGTACAGGAAGGATTTCTACACAGCATAAATAAAGATGAGTATCCACTTTCAACCTATCACATTGACCATCTTGGGCCAATGCATTCAACTGCCAAAAGTTATAAATATATACTTTGTGTTATAGATGCCTTTTCCAAATATGTTTGGCTTCATCCAGTAAAAACTGTTACATCAACTGAGACAATTGCTAAGCTAGAATCGCAGCAGACGATGTTTGGAAACCCTCAAAGGATAATTGCAGATAGGGGGACAGCTTTTACGTCAAATGAATTCTCGAAGTATTGTCAGGATAACAGCATAAAACTTTCGTTAATAACTATGGGAGTGCCAAGAGGAAATGGGCAAGTTGAAAGGCTGAATCGGACTATAATACCAGCACTAACAAAGCTATCAGTTGAGTCACCGGAGCAATGGTATAAGTACACAGCAAAACTACAAAGATTTTTAAATGCCACCTGGCAAAGGAGCATCGCTACAACACCGTTTGAGGTAATGTTTGGGGTCAAGATGAGGAATCCAGAAGACCAAACTATTGCCGAAATTATAGAGGAGCAGTTAACAAACGATTTTCTTTTGGAACGAGATACTATTCGAAAAGAGGCGAGGAATAATATATTAAAGGTGCAAGAAGAAAATTGTAGGAGTTTTAACAAAAAGAGAAAAAAAGCGACAATATACGAAATTGGAGATGTGGTAGCAATAAAGAGAACCCAATTTGCTACGGGAAACAAGCTGAGTACCAAATATTTAGGTCCATACAAAGTTACTGAGGTCAACCGAAATGAACGCTATAAAGTGGAGAAAATAGGTGAATTTGCCGGACCAATACGAACTGCAACTAGTGCTGACAACATGAAATTCTGGAAGCATACATCCACTAATGGGCAAGATTGGCAAGAATTTTCTTCAGATGAGGACGAAGAAGACGAGTCCGCAGGAGCGGCTGGATGTAGGATGGCCGAGTCTGTAGGATCACCCTACAATGTATAAAAGTTATAACAGTTTACCCGATGTAATATGTACTATAAACCATAATAGCAGTTAAAGTATTACCAGCGTTTGACTATGGTTTATAGCACAACAGATATAAAAAGAACGCAAACCACAGTCAAATCCTCTTTAACTTCCACAATCAAAGGAGAATCTACTATCAAAGGCGAATCATCAATCAAAGGCGAAACATTAAACAAGATCAACAATCAAAGGCGAATCTGAAGGAAGAAGATTTTAACACTGTTTGTGAGTAAACATTGAAATATTGTGAATAAGAAAAACATTTAATTAAAAAGACATTTAAAGTAATTTATTGTTGTTTGAATTATTTAATTAATTAAGTGGTATCCCACATATATATATTAGGGCGGGCCAAATTTTTTGTCGATTAGAGCCGCCCCCTAGGATGATTCTATGGACAATTCTAAGCAACTTTGGTGAAGGAACCATAGTTCTATCTCGATTTTCGAGTCTCCCACTTTTCAAAAAATGATTTCGAGAAAAATTACAAGTTTTTCGGTAAAATTGATCTTTATTTTATTTTTTTCAACAGAAATTCAACTTAAAAAATTTCTGTTGAAAAAAAGTTGAAAAAAAGTTGAATTTCTGTTGAAAAAAATAAAATAAAGATCAATTTTACCGAAAAACTTGTAATTTTTCTCGAAATCATTTTTTGAAAAAAGGGAGACTCGAAAAACGAGATAAAGCTATGGTTCCTTCACCAAAGTTGCTTAGAATTGTCCATAGAATCTTCCTAGGGCGCGGCTCTAATCGATCGAATTGTTCGGCTCCATACAAATTGGCCCGCCCTAATATATATATATATATATATATATATATATATATATATATATATATATATATATATATATTTATATATATATATATATATATATATATATATATATATATATATATATATATATATATATATATATATATATATATATATATATATATATATATATATATATATATATATATATATATATATATATATATATATATATATATATATATATATATATATATATATATATATATATATATATATATATATATATATATATATATATATATATAATATATATATATATATATATATATATATATATATATATATATATATATATATATATATATATATATATATATATATTGTTACGATTCAGAAAAATCTAGACGATTACGGTCACTTCCAGGAAAATAAAATCAACAAAACGCAACGGAAAGTGAATGAAATGAATAGTGTTGTTGTTGTTGTCTCCTCTTAGAAATAGGGTCAACATAAACGATTTTATGAATCAAATCAACATAACGTAAAATAATCGAATATTCTAATATTTTCTCAAGGTTTCTGGAAAGTGATGTCGAATTATCTAGAAGTATTGCAGAAGGTATATAAGAAAATTACCTCTTGTAGTTTTGAATTAGTTTTATTTTAGACCTGCGACAGTAAAGTGAGATTAAATGTAAAATTAGTTTATTTTAAACCTGCGATAGTGAAGTGAAAATTGTAAAAGTGATATTTAAATTTTTGTGAATAAAGTTTTAAGTTTTATTGAGATATTTTGTGTATTATCTTAAACGTTGTGTTACTGGAAATTTCTACAATAAACCGTTGGAGTTTCTGAAGCTGTTGAAAGAATATTCTAGTTAGGAATATTGTTTGCTGTATTGTTTTCCTGTTGTTGTGGAGAACAATTAAGGTGTTGAATACTTAATAAAACCTGGTGTTTGTGCTTACTAATCAGTGATCGAACTCAGAAAGAGATTGGGAATTACGTTTATCGAATTGTGAGTTAGGACAATTCGAAGTAAGGTGGGAAAAACGTAACATTGGTGACATCGGCGGATTAGTTAGCTGTTAATAATGGTTTTATTAAGTGATTTGAAGGTTCTTGAGTTAAAGAAAGAACTAGAACAACGTGGATTGGCAACAACCGGCAACAAAACTGAATTGACGATACGGCTTCGAGAAGCTATGGAAGCTAGTGGAGTAGTTGTAGAAAGTTACCAGTTTGGAGTGATTAGTCCAAATAATGATCTAGTGGCAGCTGATGAGGAGAAAAGTTTTGTTGCGGAAACAACAACTTCATTGCCATCTGGAAATTTCGATTTTACGCAGTTAGTGGCTATGATGCAACAAATGAGTTTGAACATCAATCAACAGATAAATTTGAATATGAATCAAAAATTTGATCAACAAAGCAGCAACATCAATCAACAAATGGCTGCTACTTTTAATTATGATTATTTTTTGTTTATAGATAGTCTTTGATAAATAAAAAAAACGAGTTCTCTTAGAATTTTTTTTTTCGACCAGGGGTCTTCACCAGGGGAGGGGTGCCCCTCAATTTTTTGTTATTTTGTGATGTGAGTGCATTTTGACGAGCGATTGTAGAAAAACTACTGAATCGATTTTCATAAATGATATGTCGTTGAAGAGGTATTGAAAGAAAGTTTTTAAAAATACACAGTTAATTTTTTGAAATAATTTTTAACGGTGTAACATAAGAAAAAAACGGTGTAATTGAAAAAAAGATGGCATAGCCTTTTTTTTTTTTAAACTAAATTGAAGCTTATTTTATATCTAACCACTTGTGAAAGTTTAGGACACGCGTTATTTTTCGTTTTACAGATAAAATTCGTTGTGCATATAACTGTCGGGAATAAGTTTTTTTTGTTCTGAAGGAAAATTATAAAAATGGCGATTTTTAAATTCAGATTTTTTTTTATGTTAAATATCAAATATTTTATTATTAAATGAACTTTTTAAAAAGCAATTTCAGTCAAGTTCAGCAAAATTTTGCGACATTTTGACACGACCCTTTTTAATTTGGTTTATTTTGGTCTATATTTAAAAAAATTCTACTTGAAGCCGTATTTTTCATTTATCAAAGGATATCTATAGCCTAAAAAAATTTGAAAATTTTAACACAGTCTAATATATATATATATATATATATATATATATATATATATATATATATATATATATATATATATATATATATATATATATATATATATATATATATATATATATATATATATATATATATATATATATATATATATATATATATATATATATATATATATATATATATATATATATATATATATATATACATATATATATATATATATATATATATATATATATATATATATATATATATATATATATATATATATATATATATATATACATATATATACTCGACCTTTGCGTTTGAATATTTTCCATACAAAATACATGTAAACTTTAGTGTTTTTAAAAAAAAAAATAACACCTCAGCGGCATTTTATACTATTTCAAAATGGAAAAAAGCAACTAACTCAGGATTAAATTATCTACAAAAATGCTTATGGAGGTGCAACTGTAACTTACACCGGTGACACAGTACAGATCACAAAAGTAAATTTTATATGAACTTCTTGTTCTTTTGTTTTTATTTCATAAATGGCTAAAGCTACAGGAAAAATGTCAATAACAAAGTTGTAGTTAATTAAGTTTCCAACAAAAAACTCATAATAACCGAACCTCTATGATTGATATTTCTCGAGATAATAAACATTTATTATTTAAGAACTTGTGGTCTTCATAAATTGATAACGAAAATCTCTTAAAACATCCATTTTAATAAAAGCTTATTATCTCGAGAAATATTAATCATAGAGGTTCTGTTAGTATGAGTTTTTTGTAGGAAACTTAATTAACTACAACTTTGTTATTGACATTCTTCCTGTAGCTTTAGCCATTTATGAAATAAAAACAAAAGAACAAGAAGTTCATATAAAATTCACTTTTGTGATCTGTACTGTGTCACCGGTGTAAGTTACAGTTGCACCTCTATAAGCATTTTTGTAGATAATTTAATCCTGAGTTAGTTGCTTTTTTCCATTTTGAAATAGTATAAAATGCCGCTGAGCTGTAATTTTTTTTTTAAAAAACACTAAAGTTTACATGTATTTTGTATGGAAAATATTCAAACGCAAAGGCCGACTGCTAAACATTAATTTTGAGGGCTCATATTTTAGGAGGACGTTTTCTTGGGTATTTCCAACAAAATTTCGGTGGGGCACCAGAAAAAAAGAATGATCGCCCCAAAAAAAAAGCACCCTAATATATATATATATATATATATATATATATATATATATATATATATATATATATATATATATATATATATATATATATATATATATATATATATATATATATATATATATATATATATATATATATATATATATATATATATATATATATATATATATATATATATATATATATATATATATATATATATATATATATATATATATATATATATATATATATATATATATATATATATATATATATATATATATATATATATATATTAGCGCGGGCCAAATTTTTTTTCGATTAGAGCCGCCCCCTAGGATGATTCTATGGACAATTCTAAGCAACTTTGGTGAAGGAACCAAAATTCTGCGACATTTTGACTCGACCCTTTTTAATTTGGTTTATTTTTAGTTTATAGATAGCCTTTGATAAATGAAAAATACGACTTCTCGTAGAATTTTTTTTAAATATAATAATATAAATTATTATATTTGTAAATATAATAATATAATTATAATAACAACATAAATGATATGTCGCATTTTATTTTTGTTATATAAATGAAGTTTTAAAATGGTCACTATCAGTTAATTTCTATTACTTTAACAAAAACTTTCAAAATTTAATTTTTCTAAAATGAGTGAATATAAATGCGTTAAACCATTTTCAAATTCTAAGTGTTCTTCAAATAAAAGGAAAATCACAGAGAAAGTTCGACAACATTTAGATGTTCTTGGGATTAGTGCAATGGAGAATAAGCGAATATGTTCATCTTGTTATTTTAGTTTAGTCAAACAGTCAACTACCTTCTGGTTCAGATTTATCAACATCACTAACAGTGGGTGACGATGCAGTATCCAATGACGGATAGATCGAAGCAGATCTAAATGTATCAAAGAAGATCTGCGTAGATCCAAGAAGATTCGCATTTTGGAACATATCTATACAGATCTGTTTTGATCTAAGGAGATCTGCGTAGATCGTTGTAGATATGTTCCAAAATGCAGATCTACGCAGATCTGATAAGATCTCTTCAGATCTCTGTATTTTTTCCCGGGTTACTATAAGTGGAACTCAAAAATTTCATTCTTTTGTACCATTAAATACTAAGACAATAATTGCGAAAGTGTTTTCAAACTCAAAAGAAACTTACATTCAAATAAGTAAATAATTTTCAATAACTATATTTATTTTCTTTAACCTAAATATTTGTATGATATTTTAAAAAGTTTATTCAATAATAAAATATTTGAATTTAATGTTTAAACTCAATCTTTTACTTTATGATTCCATAATAACATAATACGAACATAATACTTCTCCAGTCAAAAGTTCCTAAATAGATTTAGTTATTTATACGGCTTTTTGTTTGCAGTCGAGACTGTCAAATTATTTTTTATAAGAGTGACAAGTGATTACTAAAAGTGGTAAATAAACATTTAATTTTTTTATGCCATCTAATACAAAGAAAATAATTGCAGAAGTGTTTTCCTATTCAAAAGAAACTTCTGTTTGTAAAATAAGTAAATCATTTTTAACAATTGTATTTATTTTATTTATTGTACTACATATATAATTTTTATAATGTTTTAAAAAGTTCATTCAATAATAAAATATTTGATATTTAACATAAAAAAAATCTCTTAGTTTATAACGCCATTTTTATAATTTTCCTTCAGAACAAAAAAAACTGATTCCCGACAGTCCTATACACAACGAACTTGATTTTTAAAACAAAAAATAACTCGTGTCCTAAACTTTCACAAGGGGTTAGATATAAAATAAACTTCAATTTAGATTAAAAAAAAAAAAAGGCTATGCCATCTTTTTTTCAATTACACCGTTTTTTTCTTATGTTACACCGTTAAAAATTATTTCAAAAAATTAACAGTGTACATTTTTAAAAACTTTGTTTCAATACCTATTCAACGACATATCATTTATGAAAATCGAGTTAGTAGTTTTTCTACAATCGCTCGTCAAAATGCACTCACATCACAAAATAACAAAAAATTGAGGGGCACCCCTCCCCTGGTGAAGACCCCTGGTCGAAAAAAAAAATTCTAAGAGAACTCGTATTTTTTATTTATGAAAGACATATCTATAAACAAAAAATAATCAAAATTAAAAGGGGTCAAGTCAAAACGTTGTTGAATCTTCGTGAAATTGCTCATAATTACTTACATGTAAACCAAAACACTTTGGCAAAAACATATTTTTAAATGATAGCCAATCATCAATAAAACTGTGCAATTAGAGTGGTCCAAAAAATATTTTTTTTGAAATTCATAATGCAGACCCTCCATTTTTTTTTCTTTTATATGCCAAATTTGACATGCGAAATTTTAAAAATTTTGGAATAAATTTAAAGGTGGCTCACAGAGTTCAAACTTTAAAATTTTTTATCTAAATTTATAATAAAACAAAAATTAAGAGAAGGATTAAATTTTATTTATCATTAAAGAAATACAAATATATCAGCAAACAATTTCAAATTGTTGCAAAATCTTAACATAAGTAAAAATATAATATGCATATTAGTGTTTGCAATCTTGGTATCCGGGTACCCGGGTACCCGGGTATTTAGGAAGATTTTTCGGGTATTTAATATCCGGATATTTTGGTCGAGTACCCGAACAACAAAAGGTCCAGTTTTTTCTCAATAAAATTTACAAAATAAAATTCAGCTCATTCTCTTTTTGCAAATTTGAGTTATTTTTTATGCTAGTTGTTGACAAATGATTTTATTCTAACCATACAAATTGCAATATGTCCATAAACATTAAACCATAAACATTAAACCAACCACATCCGTAAATATTAAACTGCCCTCTAGTTAATTATTATTGTTTGGATTACGAAAACAACAGAAAAACGACGAAGAACACATAACAAAATTTATGGAATTTTAGTTCTTATTAAAATTAAAATTAAGTCATACAAAATTAAGGATCTTCATTGGTTATTTGTTTATATTTAGTTTAAAATAAAAACGGTAAATATATTATGATAAGTTTTATTTAAGATTTAAGCTAATAATTGAAATAAGTGTCATCGAAAGTTTGGGACCAGTTCAAGAAAATGTCATCAGATAAATCTCGGTGCCACGTAGTTGGATGCGCACGAATAATTTCAACTAAATGGGGAAATACGTCAGCAATGAAAAATCAAATCGGATAATGATGCGGCTAATTATAATATTGAAAATTTACAACTACAAAAATGTATTACTGTCTACACAAGATCTACTATAGATAACAGTGGTACTACAGTTGATAAAGAGCTGAAAATGTTGTATGTAAATAAAGGAAAGCGAAAAAAATGTTGGAAAACTTAAATCAATCGTTATTGACCGTGAAGCCAACATCCCAATTTATCGGAGCGGGTTTTTTCTATTGCAGGAATTTAAAAAAAAATACGAAATCGGATGAGTACAGCTACCCTAAATGCTTTAATATTTTTGAAATATTATTTTACAATTAAAAAATGATTAATTTTTAGTTTACTACTGTGAGGTTTTTTTTATTGTTTTTCATCTTTTAATTTTTTTATAACTACCCGGGTTATCCGGGTAATCCGGGTAATTTGGAAAATACTAATCGAGTAACCGGGTAATTTGAAATCGGGTAATTTGCAATCACTAATGCATATATATAAAATATAAGAATACCAGAGCTAAATTCAATGTGAAGAGAAAAACTATACAATAAATACATATTAATTTAATATGCATAATTTTCTGCAATTAAAATTATAAATAAGACAATGTAGACGTAGAACATTTCATCTTCGACGTATCCAGTATACGCTACCTGTAATTTTCAACGACTTGGATAAGTCTTTAAATTGCCGATTCGTTCTTTGTTAAAGATTATTTAAATGCAGACATGAGACCAATACTACGTTCCGCTATGTCATTCACAACTTTTAAAGACCTGGTTGTTTTGGCTGTCCTTATATACATAGGTAGGCTCTGTCAAGCATTTGGTTCAGTTTCTGCAAGAACAGAAATATCTCGCTCCAGCAACTATAAGGCTAGACGACGGTTTTATTAAATCGTGAAGTTCGCTGTTTTTAAGTGCAACTGCTTCTTAAGCGACATAAAGTATCTCATAAACAGACCAGTCATTGCCATTCAAAACCATAGCATTCACTATTTGTTTCTTTTCAGCATTGACAACTTTGGATGAGAATAAGGATAGTGGGACCATTTCGTGTCCCAAATACCATAGATGATTTTGTACCTTTTTTATGGCAGTTCTGGTTACAGAAACATTTACTTTTGAAAACTGTTCGATAGCTTTGACAAGATTTAAATCATTAATCGGTGCATCAGCAGGCATAGGTCATGCAATCCAAGCTGAACCATAAACATGTGTTGCCAACAGGCTGAATTAAGTTAAAACTTTTTTTTTCAGATACTCTCAGTTTAAATTGCTCTCTAAAAAGATATATCTTGAAGCAGTATATGACTTTAGCCATCCACTGGGTCATATGGCAGGCTCCTGGTACAGAAAAGTGATATTGCTGCTTGTTTGGTACTTCAGGTCCCATAATTATTAAGCATAACTCGCTTATTTCTCTATAATGATTTCTAGGTATGTAGGAACTGCCTTCAGATAAGAACTTTCTCAAACGTGACTCAACACTTTGCTTCATTTCCTGCAATAGCGGGTCACTACACCTGACTTCGTCTAATGGTTTGAAATTAGTTTGATCAATGCTAGACCACTGTGCACGAAATCTTTCAAAAAGTCTAATGTTACGACCACTAGTAGGGCCAAACAGAAGGGTAAATACTTCACTGATGATCAATTTATGAATGTGATGATGACATGCGGAGTGAAGAAGATTTCTGCTAAGTAATTGCTCTAGTAGAACGCATACTCCCTCATCAAACCCTGTGTAAGAGGCAATAGTCTCAAATGACATTCCTATAATATCTTCAGTGACTTACCAGAGATTGAGTTAGTGAAAAGTGGCCTTGGCTTGACATTTCGTCGCACTGTTGCTGACCTCGTTGTTTTTTACAAATATCGTCATCAGCAGTGCTCAGATGAAATCAGCGGCATCATGCCTCAAACTTATTCTTACCCCCGTTCCACTCGGCAATCGGCTGCCGCAACCAGTGAAACGGTAAAGATCCCGCGCTGTCATACTGGCAGATCGCAGAGAGACTTCTTTGTCCGAACTGCGTACAAATGGAATAGTTTGCCGGAACACTTAGTCTCAGGTGGCTTCAACCCACAGATGTTTAAAAAAAGCGTTAATCTACACCTCAGAACGCCAGTTGTTGTGGGACCCAGGTCTAGACCTAGGTCTTAAAAGGTATTTATGTGTTGTTGTGACACATATTCTAAACCCTATTACACAACACATTTTATTAAAAAAAAAAAAAAAAAAAAAAAAATTGGTGATATGCATGACTCATGAGCGACCTCTAAATATCAATGTAATGTTTCAATATTTATGTCAATTTATTAAAATGACAAAAGGAAAAGAATTAGAGGGACTGCAATTCCGAAATCAAAAATTTTATTAATGGGTGATGTGACTTCTAATACTATCCCGAAGAATATATCAAAAAATTAGCTTTTATACTTTCACGAATCTTTGGAGGTCCCTCTGTTACCAGCCCCCTGCCAAAGCCACTATGATCCAAACTTCATATGTCGCTTATCGTCGTTCCTACCTGAATAGGAGGTATGCGCAGAGAAACTTTCAGGTTTTATAAAATAACTAAGGTCTGGCCGTCGCGGGCTCTTGTTCTATTATTTCATAAGTCAATTATTTACCAATGTAACATTAATAGCGTTTTCGATTCTACAAAAAAATGCGACTTTTTTTTCAGTTTCACATTTTTTCTGTTCGATTTTCGAAAAAATGTTGACCGGAAAAAATTTTCGTTTTCTTTTCTCGATTTGGATGCAAGTTTCAAACTTTTTTATGGCAATTATATTGCATTTTTTGACTTTTTCTCAAGAGACGGTGCAAAAATGTTGCCTTGTTTAATATATATAATATAAAAAATAAAAAAAAACATATGTATTTTTCTTAAATAAAAATAATTAAATAGCGTAAAAATAATAATATATGTACATTAAAAAATTGAATTCCTTTATTTTGTTAAACAAATCTGACATCTAAAAAATGTGACTTTTTTCTGTTCGATTCTCAAGTATTTTAAGGGCAAAACTGAAAAAATAAATGCAAAACTACAAAAAAAAATGCAAAACTGAAAGAGTTTTACCCTCTCTGAGGTCAAAACATAAATCGAGAAACGAAAACGCTATAAGATTTGTTAAAACTAATATCATGGACTTATTAAAGTTCAAGAACATATCTCACTTACGATACGATCCATTCTATCAATGTACAATCTCGATCAATGAACAATCTGATACATAGAAGCTCACTTAATATTTGAAATGTGAAAAAAAATTACATTAAAAAATAGATAGAATAAAAACAAGTTTTATTTTTTTTGTTAATAAATTTTATTTATACAAAGGTTGTTTGTTTAATCCAGTTTTTTTGATAATATTAAGCACTCTGTCCTTGATATACAACACAATTTTATAGTTCGCCAATTTTGAACCTATTCAAATTTTTTTTATCAATTTGCATTTGGTTATAATTTGTATGCAACCAATGGTTTCCCATAATACTTTCTGAAATATCGCTATACTTTGTCCCACACTGATACCGATAAAAAAAAGTCCAAGCGGCAGGATATCCGCTAGAAATAGGTCGATTTCGGGATCAGACAATTTCGTGTACAAATAGAATCAGATGTATCAGATTAGTTTAAATTAAAAAAAATAATTACAAACAGAATTATGAAACGGACTTTAAAAATAAAATTAATTATGAGCAAACCAACAACTATGCAATTTTGGAACGTTTTTAGGTAGATTTCATAGAAAAATCTACTATTGCAATGTGCGTCATCTCGGAATTTCAGAAAAATATTGATGCCAAACGACTATATATTATAAGCGGAGACGGAAAAACAAAAAAGTTTTTGTGTTTATTTTATTTGCAACAAAATCTTTTAATTAAATTTTTCTTGTAGGAAAATTTTTTTGGTGTGAGCCAATCGTTGATTGCAGATAGCTAAAGAGCTTCTTATTGCAGATGTCTGGTTTTTCAAAAAATGATAGAAATATGTTCAAATATTTAATATTTATAAATTTTGTTTACATAATTGGCCTCGTATGGCCGTTATAACGGTTTGATTTCTACAGTTTTAAGGCTCTTACTCCTTAACCTGTATCCGGATATGACCAGTTGTCGAACTTGTCCAAGAGATTATTTGTCGCAGCACACCCAGAAAATATTTTTGGCGTAGATCGAAAAATGCGACCGTGAGAGTGCCGCTAAACTCCATTGTATTTCACACAATTGATTGGAAATAGCTAAGGAGCCATTTATTTCAGATGTCTGCCTCATCAAAAAATGATAGAAACATGTTCAAGTAATTAATATTTATAAATTTTGTTTACATATTTAGCCCCAAACGTTATAATGTTTTGTTTTTGACAGTTTTAAGGCTCTAGCCTCTTAACCTGTCCCCATATAATACATACAGACAATTTTTTTTTGTAGGTCGAAAAATGAGATTGTGAGAGTGCCGCTAAATTCCTTTATTTTGGTTGTGTGACATTCGAGCATAGGATCTTGATGAAACTTTGACAAATGATCCAAGTTCACATGAAAATAGAAGATCTGGATTTATTTTAAATTTGGACAAAATGGCGTGGGGTCTCCCGAACACCTCTAAGTTTAAATCTTCAATAACTTCTAATTCCGGCATATGATCTTATGGAAACTTGGTATATAAGGTTTTAGTACTGTTTCCAAAATTCCTGCATACCAACTTAAGGTTTGTCACTTCCGGTTAATTTTTTTTTCAAGTGTTTATCCCTACTGTAGCCTACTATTACCGATCGAATTTCATGTAACGTTGGTAAAAGCTTTCAAGTAACATGAGAAAGATGTTATCAGCTTTTGAAGTGCATAGGATAAAGGGTTTGGGGACCCACCATACAACAGGTGTTTTTTTCCACCATGTTTTTTATGTTTGTTGCTAATTTGTTCGTAAATAAATTTTGATAACACTTTGGAAAAAGGTGCAAATATGCATGGAGGTGATTAGTTTTTGAGCAATAGCGAAAAGTGGTGGGGGATCCTCCGAGCACCTGTTTTTTTTTTTTTTGAAAACTCAATAATATCTTTACCTGATAATCGAATTGGCTGATATTTGGATGAAACATAAGCAATTAGTACGGTTTACAACAGTTCTGCATCTCAACTTCCAATTTTTCACTTCCTGTTAAAATTTTTTTTTATAATTTTTTGAAGTTTTTCCAGTATCCTTTTGCACACTACAGCCTACAGTAATGAAGTGATTATGATGAAACTATGAAAAAAGTATCAATTGGTGTGAGAAGATAATTATCATCTTTTGGAACACATTGAACAAAGTGGCGGGGGTCTACCATACAATTGCTGACTTTTCACACTTGGTTTTTAAAGTTTGTTGGGAGCATAGCAGACTTCATTCATTAATTTATTTTAATGACACTTTGTAAAAAGATGGAAACTTAAATGACAAAGAACTGATTTTTGGACAATATTGGAATAAGTGGGCCCCCCAAACACCTGTTTATTGTGTAACCATTTTTTCAATGTTTGTTGGGAGCACGCAACATTCGTTTATGAACGAATTTTGATGACACTTTGGAAAAGGATGCAACTATGTATGGCAAGGAGCTCATTTTCCTCGTTTTCCATACTTTTTACTTGTTTTTGTGTGCTTTTGCCACTTTCAAATTTAATTTTTACTATAAGTAAAGATTTTATTTTTTAGGGATAACTAAGTAGTCGTCATACTAACAATTTTTTTAAAAATAAAATCTTTACTTATAGTAAAAATTAAAAAACACAACAGTTATGCCTCACAACTTCTGGTTTGTAGCTTCTGATAAATTTTTTTTGTTAATTTTTCTCGTACTACAGAATTTATGTTTGTTGGAATACTACAGCTGTCCCTATTTTTTTTTTATTCTAAGTTAGGCATGTTTAGTGTTAATTATAATAAATTATTAATTAACGTCTCTGAATATCCGAAGATACCATGCCAACTAGGGGTTGGGAATAAGTTTCAATAAGTTAAGTTTCTTTTAGAAATTTGTGGACGCTAACTTCAAAATTTTGAGGATTAAAGCTATCAGGGAAAACCCATGAAGGTAAGGCGTTTCAGAGATGAGAGACTCTGTTGAAAAAATCACGTTGAAAGGCAACAGTTCTGCACCTTTTTATATGAACCGCAAAAGGATGGGCTATAACATTTGCTCTGGTGTTGCGCAATGGAATTGCTAGTTCAGGTAAAATTGATTTAATCTCTCAGAAGTTCATTCATCCATAATGCATTTGTAGAAAATGGTCAAATCAGCAACATTTTGTCTGTGCTGTAAAGAATCAAGCTCGTTAGTAAGAGTTGAGTTGCCAATCAGATTAACAGCTCTGCGCTGAACAGAATCAAGGCACTTCAAATTACTATAATACGCTCCACCCCATATGTGAGAACAGTACTCCATGCAGGGACGTATAAATGATTTGTAAATTAAAAAAAGCTGTTCGCTATTAAAAAACTTACCACATCGTCCCAAAAAGCCCAATTTTTGAACAGCGTTCTTAGATAGGAACGTTATCGTTATCGTTACCGTTACCGTTAAATGATATGCAATACAAACCTTACAATATTGTCCAAATTAACATTTATGTGTTCGGGAATAGGGCTCCAGATTTACTGGCACACAAAACTGTCTGATCTCGAAATCTACCTATTTCTAGCGGACATCTTGCCACTCGGACTCTTTTATTATAATTTGTTTTTTAACCAAAAAATAAATTTCAAAAACATTTTTATCTGATATCTAAAATGTTGTATCAGTAAACTATCAAATTTCTTCATCATTATATCAATTCTGATGTCGTACTTTCGTCATGTTATGTCATAGTAATGTCATTATTGTTATGACTTATGCCCATGTTCCTTACGTAAAAAGTGTGAAATGGCCTGTCACAATGGCGTTAATGTGTTTTATGGGATATCTACTAAGAAATAGACACTATACAACAACTCATGCTTAGACAACGGACAAGTCTTACCGTTTCAAATGTCTTACCGTCTTACCGTTTCTAGGACTTCAAATAAAATTTAATTTAAGTCTAACAAATCATAAATTAATTTTTATTTATTTATATTAACATTATATTTGCTTTTAATAATGTTAACAACTATTGAAAAACTGTACAATATTTTGTTGTTAAATAAAACTTACAAATTTCTGAGAACATCAATATTGATTAAATTAAACATATGTATTCGTATATAAGTGTGCAAGACATGGTAAATACAAATATCATAACCACGTTTAACTAATCACCATTTCATTAGCGTCATTTATTTAACTTTAAACTTGATGTTTATATTTTGTTTCGTCAGAGTCTAATCAATTTTACACATGTTATCAAATTTCTAAAGTTTTTTGTGAGAAGCGCTACAATAGCTCTAAAAATTCATCTAAAAAATGTTTAGACGTTGCACTTGAATTGGACAAACATTTATTTTATATTTGAATGTAATCACAAGTGTGAGATATGTAAGTTAGCTCGCTAAAATAAATTTGCTGTTTAAACAAAACAAACTTTGTTTGAATCGTTTAAGATAAATAAACGTTGGCGGTTGTGGTTAAATCAAAATGTATGGTGCTTGAATTTGTCAGAGTCAAACACTTGTTATTAGATTCTTAATTGAATATATCAAGTAAGGACCGAAGATATATTTACTTATTGTATTTAAAATAAATATTTTCATCTTTATCAAGAGAAAATTTTATTTGATTTTAAATAATAATAAACGTTTTAGAATTTAGAGCACCCACCATACATGTCATGGAACGAAGTACACAATAGTTAACATCAATAGCACAAGATACCTCTGTTCAGCTGGCCCCCCCACCACGCAAAAATAAAAAATATTTTAGCTCAGAATTAGGAGCTATTTAGGAGCTTTCAAAAAACGCAAGAATAAAATTTTGAGCTCAACCCCCTAAGCAGAAATCTTCATTTGAAAGTGGGGGGGCTGAGTGAACGTTCACTCAGCCCCTTCCCTCCCCACCCCTTAAAAATAACCCTAGAGGGTCGTAAATAGGCTCAGAATTAGGAGCTATTTAGGAGCTCTTAAGGCTGTATACTTTTGATTTTAGAGCTCCATCCCTATTCTTAACCACCCCAAAACTAGTTTGCAATCGCAGATGACACAGAAAATAACATTAAATTAAAAATTTCTTTACTACATGTAATTCTTGAATTAAAAAAAACATAGAAAAGGGCAACTGTTTATTTCTCAGTTGCAACCCCTTAAAAGAAAAACCACCCCCTGGGTCAAAAACGCATAAGGGAACTATGTTAAACATACTCGACACAAAAATATTTATGGGTGCGGAAAAAGTTCACATTTAGGAGTTTACCAAATGTGTCCTTTTATATTTCTGATTGTCTACCCTTTGAAAAGTGCCACCCCTTGTATCATACGCATAAGGGAACTATGTTAGAGCATAGAGATACGGATTTTTTTATGTACGTAAATGATTTTTCGATTTAGGAGCTTACTTTATATGTCACTCTATATTTCTGATTGCAACCCTTTAGAAAAAGCCACCCCTTGTACCATACACGCATATGAAAGCTATGTTAAAGCATAGAGATACTGATCGTTTCATGTAGGTAAGTGATTTTTCGATTTAAGAGCTTATTAAATATGTCAAACTATATTTCTGATTGCAACCCTTTAGAAAAAGTCACTCCTTGTACCACCATACACGCATAAGGATGCTATGTTAGAGCGTAAGGATACGGATCGTTTTATTTAGGAAAATGATTTTTTGATTTAGGAGCTCACTAAATATGTCACTCTTTATTCTTGATTGCAACACTTTAGAAAAAGCCACCCCTTGTACCATACACGCATATGGGAACTACGATAAAGCATAGAGATACTGACCGTGTTATGTAGGTAAATCATATTTTGATTTAGGAGCTTACTAAATATGTCACTTTATATTCCTGATTGCAACCCTTTAGAAAAAGTCACCCCTTGTACCATACACGCATAAGGAAGCTATGTTAAAGCATAGAGATACGGATCGTTTTATTTAGGAAAATGATTTTTTTGATTTATGAGCTAACGAAATATGTCACTCTTTATTTCTAATTCCAACCCTTGCGAAAGTGCCACCCCTTATACCATACACTCGTAAGGGAACTATGTTATGGCTTAGGATCGTTTATTATTATTCGGATTATTCAGATCGTTTTACATAGGTAAGTCATTTTTCGATTTAAGAGCTTATTTATTATGTCACTCTATATTTCTGATTGCAACCCTTTTGAAAAAACCACCCCTTTTAATATACACCCGCTAGAGAACTATTTTATAGCATAGAGGTACGGATCGTTTAATGTAGGTAAATGATTTTTCGATTTAGGAGCTTACTAAATAAGTTTTTCTACCTTTCTGATTGCAACCCTTTAGAAAAAGCCACCCCTTGTACCATACACGCATAAGGAACTATGTTAGAGCATAGGGATACGGATCGTTTAATGTAGGTAAATGATTTTTCGATTTAGAAGCTTACTAAAATTGTCACTCTTTATTTCTCGTTTGCAACCCTGTAGAAAAAGTCACCCCTTGTACCATACACGCGTAAGAAAGCTATGTTAGAGCATAGAGATATTGATCATTTCATGTAGGTAAGTGATTTTTCGATTTAGGAGCTAAGTTTATATGTCACTCTATATTTCTGATTGCAACCCTTTAGAAAAAGCCACCCCTTGTACCATACACATATAAGGAAGCTATGTTAAAGCGTAAAGATACGGATCGTTTTATTTAGGAAAATGATTTTTTAATTTAGGAGCTCACTAAATATGTCACTCTTTATTCTTGATCGCAACCCTTTAGAAAAAGCCACCCCTTGTACCATACACGCATATGGGAACTACGATAAAGCATAGAGATACTGACCGTGTTATGTAGGTAAATCATTTTTTGATTTAGGAGCTTACTAAATATGTCACTTTATATTCCTGATTGCAACCCTTTAGAAAAAGTCACCCCTTGTACCATACACGCATAAGGAAGCTATGTTAAAGCATAGAGATACGGATCGTTTTATTTAGGAAAATAATTTTTTTGATTTATGAGCTAACGAAATATGTCACTCTTTATTTCTAATTGCAACCCTTTGGAAAGTGCCACCCCTTAACTATGTTAAGGCATAGTTTCGTTTATTATTATTCGGATTATTCGGATCGTTTTATATAGGTAAATCATTTTTCGATTTAAGAGCTTATTTATTATGTCACTCTATATTTCTGATTGCAACCCTTTTGAAACCACCCCTTTTAATATACACCCGTTAGAGAACTATTTTATAGCATAGAGGTACGGATCGTTTAATGTAGGTAAATGATTTTTCGATTTAGGAGCTTACTAAATAAGTTTTTCTACCTTTCTGATTGCAACCCTTTAGAAAAAGCCACCCCTTGTACCATACACGCATAAGGAACTATGTTAGAGCATAGGGATACGGATCGTTTAATGTAGGTAAATGATTTTTCGATTTAGAAGCTTACTAAAATTGTCACTCTTTATTTCTCGTTTGCAACCCTGTAGAAAAAGTCACCCCGTGTACCATTAACGCATTAAGAAGCTATGTTAGAGCATAGAGACATTGATCGTTTCATGTAGGTAAGTGGTTTTTCGATTTAGGAGCTTATTAAATATGTCACTCTTAATTTCTGTTTGCAATCCTTTAGAAAAAGCCACCTGTTGTACCATATCCGCTTAAGAGAACTATTTTAGAGCATAGAGGTAAATGATTTTTCGATTTAGGAGCTTACTAAATAAGTTTTTCTACCTTCCTGATTGCAACCCTTTCGAAAAAGCCACCCCTTGTACCAAACACGCATAAATGAACTATGTTAGAGCATAGAGATACGGATTGTTTTATGTAGGTAAATGATTTTTCGATTTAGTAGCTGACTTTATATGTCACTCTATATTTCTGATTGCAACCCTTTAGAAAAAGCCACCCCTTGTACCATACACGCATAATGAAGCTATGTTAAGCGTAAAGATACGGATCGTTTTATTTAGGAAAATGATTTTTCCTTGATTTCCTTGATTTAGGAGCTCACTAAATATGTCACTCTTTATTCTTGATTGCAACCCTTTAGAAAAAGCCACCCCTTGTACCATACATGCATAAGGAACTGTGTTAAAGCATAAAGATGCTAATCGTGTTATCTAGGTAGATCATTTTTTCATTTAGGAGCTTACTAAATATGTCTCTTCAGATTGCAATCCTTTAGAAAAAGTCACCCCTTGTACCATACACGCATAAGGGAGCTAAGCGTAGAGATACGGATCGTTTTATTTAGGAAAATGATTTTTTGATTTAGGAGCTTACTAAATATGTCACTCAATATTCCTGAATGCAACACTTTAAAAAAAGCCACCCCTTGTGCCATACACGGACAAGGCAACTATGTTAAAGCATAGAGATACTGATCGTGCTATGTAGGTTAATCATTTTTTGATTTAGGAGCTTACTAAATATACTCTTAATTTTTGATTGCAACCCTTTAGAAAAAACCACCCCTTGTAGCATACACGCATCAATGAACTTTGTTAAAGCAAAGAGTTTTTCGATTTAGGAGCTTATTAAATATGTCACTCTTTATTTTTGTTTGCAATCCTTTAGAAAAAGCCACCGCTTGTACCATACACGCATAAAGGAACTATGTTTAAGCATAGAGATAATGATCGTGTTATTTAAGTAAATCATTTTTTGATTTAGGAGCTTACTAAATATGTCACTCCATTTTTCTGATTGCAACCCTTTACAAAAGCCACCCCTTGTGCCATACTCGCACAAATCATACACGCTATTGTTCCATACTACGTTAAAGCGTAGAGATACGGATCGTTTAATTTAGGAAAATGATTTTTTGATTTAGGAGCCTACTAAATATGTCATTCTATATTTTTGATTGCAACCCTTTTAAAAAAGCCAATTCTTGTACTATACCCGCTAAAGGGAACTATGTTAAACCATAGAGATGTGGATCGTTTTATGTGGGTAAATGATTTTTCAATTTAGGAGCTTATTAAATATGTCACTCTATATTTCTGATTGCAACCCTTTTGAAAAAACCACCCCTTGTGCCATACACGCGTAAGAGAAATATTTTAAAGCATAGAGGTACGGATCCTTTTATGTAGTTAAATGATTTTTCGACTTAGGAGCTTACAAAATAAGTTTTTCTTCGTTTCTGATTGCAACCCTTTAGAAAAATCCACCCCTTGTACCATACACGCATAAGGAAGCTATGTTAAAGCATAGAGATTCGGATTGTGTTATGTAGGTACATCATTTATTGACTTAAGAGCTTACTATATATGTCACTCTTTTTTTCTGATTGCAATTCTTTAGAAAAAGCCTCCCCTTGTACCATACACGCGTAAGAGAACTATGTTAAAGTTTAGAGATACGGACGGATCTTTTTATGTAAGTAAAAGATTTTTCGATTAAAGAGCTAAATGAATATGTCAGTCTATATTTCTGGTTTGCAACACTTTAGAAAAAGCCACCCCTTGTACCATGCACACATAGGGGAACTATTTTATAGCATAGAGATACGGATCGTTTTATGTAGGTAAATGATTTGTCGATTTAGGAGGTTACTAAATATGTCACTCTTTATTTCTGGCTTGCAACCCTTTAGAAAAAGTCACCCCTTGTACTATACACACATAAGGAAGAGTTGCAGCATAGAGGTACGAATCGTTTCATGTAGGTAAGTGATTTTTCGATTTAGGAGCTTACTAAATATGTCACTCTTGATTTCTGATTGCAACCCTTTAGAAAAAGTCACCCCTTGTACCATACACGCATCAAGAAGCTATGTTAAAGCAAAGAGATACTGACGGTTTCATGTAGGTAAGTGATTCTTTGATTCAGGAGCTTACTAATTATGTCACTCTATATTTATAATCGCAACCCTTCAGAAAAAGCCACCTCTTGTACCATACACGCATAAGGGAGTTATGCTAAGTCATAGAGATATTTGTCGTTTCATATAGGTAAATCATTTTTTGATTTAGGAGTTTACTAAATATGTCACTCTATTTTTTGATTTGCGACCCTTTAGAAAGGGCCACCCTTAATACCACACACGTATAAGGGAACTACGTCAAAGCATAGAGATACGAATCGTTTAATTTTGGAAAATGATTGTTTTATTTTGGGGGTACTAAATATGTCACTCTTTATTTCTGATGGCAACCCATTAAAAAGTGCCAACTCTTGTACCATTGTACACGCATAAGGGAACTTCATTAAAGCATAGAGATACTGATCGTTTTATAGAGGTTAATGATTTTCCGATATAGGAGCTTACTAAATATGTCATTCTCCATTTCTGATTGCAACCCTTTAGAAAGTGCCACCCCTTGTATCATAAACGCATAAAGGAGCTATGTTAAAGCATAGAGATATGGGACGTTTTATGTAAGTAAATGATTTTTCGATTTAGGATCCTACTAAATATGTCACTCTATATTTCTGATTTGCAACCCTTTAGAAAGTCCCACCCTGTGGGTTATACACGCATATGGGAACTATGGCCAAAAGTCGTTTTATGTCGGTGAATGATATAACGATATAGAAGCTTACTAAAATATGTCACTTTATAATTCTGATTTGCAAAACGTTAGTAAGTGGCACCTTTTGTATCATATATGCATAACGGAACTAATTTCTTTTTATAGCGGTGAATGATTTGACGATGTAGAAGCTTACTGAATATGTCACTCTTAATGTATGCGTTGCATTCCTTTAGTTTTATTTGAACCCATAGTGGTCACAATGGGTCCAGATGACATCAAGTAATATTTTAATCATGGTAGCTTCAAAAATGTTTTTAGAAATGGATTCTGTGCAACCTTTTAAAACTGTTTGAAGATATTACAACTACTACCACCCGGGTAGGAGCTGCAAATTTTAAACAACGAACCAATTTTGGGGCCGTATTGGTGAGCCAAGCCTTGACTAGTTAACTTTGGTTTCAGTCTGGGCGAGTTTTAAATGCATAGACCGAACCAAGATTCAGTTTATTATAATAAGCGTTATTTACCATTCTAATGTATTGTAAACATGTTCAAGCCTCGGTCCAAGCTTGGGCCGTTTGAAAATGTAAAAATGCATAAGTGATATAGGTGATAATATGATAAAAAATTATATAATATATATTAATAACTTGAAATGATATAGAAATATAATTAATGTAATTTATAAGAGAATTTAAAAAATTGTATTTGTTTAAATGTAAAATATGTTTTATTTTCCAAAACCTTATTTAATAGCACTCAGGAGCACTACAACACATAAATGTTTAGCATAGTCTTTTTATAAACAGCATGTTATTAAAATAAACCGTTGTCTATTAAATTTACCATTTTTTTTATTTGAAAACAAAGCTATACGTTTATTAAATCAACAAATTTGTTAATACATTTAAAACATTTATTATTAAAAAAAATAATGACCTTATTAAATGGAGAACTTCTGTTGTGAAAATAAAACGCTTTGTGTGTTCATAAAAAAATTGTACTATCTAATACATATATGGGTGATTCTCCAAAAAGGGTACATTCTTATGTCCAAGCAATTTTTCTTATGTAAATAATTGTACAAATTCTGTGTATGCTAGTGGAAATTGCAACGTGTTTCTAAGAGAATTAAGCAACAGTATAAAAGAAGCAATTTTATTTTATTTTTATTGAAAAATGTGTCCTCGGAACCTGATAAATCACGACCGTGGACTGTCCCAAGACTGAAGTTTTAAAATAATAAGATTCAAAATCAAAATAATAATTACAAAATAATAATTACAAAATTAAAATATTAATACAGCACGTTATTATCTAATAGAAAACATAATAATAACGATTTTTATTTCATGTTTAAAATTAAAAAAATGTTTTTTTCAAACTACCCCTTTTCAGGAGAACGACCCATATAAGATTGTTTAGATATGATTTTTTTTTAATTTTATTCTCGCTATTTTTACGTTCTGTGTGATTTGTTATTATTTTTAGAACTTGTTATTAAAAAATCAGTTGTTACTAGACTCATTTTAATAATAATTTTGAAATTTATTTGCAATTTTTTAGTGTATGTATTTAAAAAAAACGTTTATTTAATAATAATATTTCTTTCATAAGTGATACTTAGTATACGAAATAGTATGACAATATTTATGGTTGATAAAGTAGGTGTAGTATTTTCCAAAAAAACATGAGTTGTTTATGGAAAACGGAATTAATTTCAACGATAAAATTAAAAAAATTTTTTAAGTTTGTCCTCGATCACGCAAACTAATGTCGTTTTCTTTTTGCCAGAGCAGAAAAAGTGATTTTTTTAAGATTTTTTTCCCACAAAACGAATACGAAAACATTTGATCTAGTTTTGTAGTTGTGTTTGTGAACTCTCATTTAATGTTTTTATTAATTATTGGAATTTAATTAAATAATTTTTTATTAATTTTGGATTTAAAACGCGATTTAAACAAAACATTTATTTAAACTAATAACTATTTCACTTTAAAAAAATAATAATAAATGGCGTCTTGTTTGTTTACTAATTTTTCAGATTTGTAAATGTATTTGTGTAAATTTATTGTATTTGCAACTTGATCTACCAAAAAATCTAGATTCAGAAAAAATATTTTCAGATCAAAAAAAGAGCAATTTTTTTTACAAAAAGAATACGAAATGCAAAAAAAAGTGATCTGACAGCTGCTTTTTTTGCTCTTAGATCACTTTTTTCGTCAAAAAGAAAACGACATAAAAGAGAATAGTCGTTTTATAAATTAAACCTGAAATCAAAAAGTTAAGTGTAAGTTATCCTACTTTTTTAAAATTGGTAATTTAAACAAATCCCGGGATGTAAATCATTTAAATACAAAAATGTAAATGTACAATATTCTACAGTTTGTAAATTGTTTTATATATCTTAATTCTTACCTACATATATCCCTTTTAATATTTTCTTTTATTGTTTAATCACTTTATTATTGTAATCCAGTCAATATTTAGGTTTTTTGGCACAAGGGGTGGTTTTTTCAAAAGGGTTGCAGTCAGATATATAGAGTGACATATTTAATAAGCTCCTAAATCGAAAAATCATTTACCCACATAAAACGATCCACATCTCTATGGTTTAACATAGTTCCCTTAAGCGGGTATAGTACAAGAAGTGGCTTTTTTTAAAGGGTTGCAATCAAAAATATAGAATGACATATTTAGTAGCAAGGTTGGCAAATATCATGATATTTATATAAATATCAATATATCCGATATATATCAGATATATATCCGATATATATCATGTTCTGATATTTATTTTTGAATAAGTTGTTTATCTTAAATATTATTCAATATATGGCCCTTTTCACACTTGTATGCAGTGCAGCGCATCACTTCCTCGTTTCTTGCCTCTTTGCCTATAAACTAAATTCAAATATGGCAACTCCAATTGAGTTTATCGGCAATTTATCAAGCCTATTCGTCTATCTTCAATTGCAAAAGTCCAAATGACGAATACGCTTAATTACTTTGCTTTTGGCTTGTTTATTTGGCCAAATTGCACCATCAATACCTATACAAGATTGTACAACTGGTCCAGTAATGGTCCATTGCTGGCGACCGGCTGCAATGATAGAGTTCTGGCAACCATAACAAGACCATAAACATCATGTAACTGTATGATAACTTCGAACAATAAATAGCTGCCATGCAATGGCCCATACAAGGTTATACAACTGGTCCAGCAATGCTCAATTACTGGCGACCAGTAATTCAACAATGGCCGGGTACTGGCAACTATGATTCGATCATTAACATAATTTTACTTGTTGATAACTGCTGACAATAAATGGCTGCCATTTATTTGCCGGAGAGAAAAACAGCAATGGCCCATACAAGGGTGTACAGCTGACCCAGTAACAGACCAATAATGATGACCAGTATTGCAGCAATGACCGAATACTGGCAACAATGGCAGGGTCATAAAAAAAAATAAAATATCATACGTAAATTTTAATAAATTCAATACAAAATAATTAAAATAAAGTAAAAGTGTTCAGAGAAAAATATTTAAAACTTATACCAATTTTAACATAACATATCAGTCTTTCAGCAGAGATGCGGTAATTAAAATATAGGTGTAATTTTTCAAACTATAAGTATATAAATAATTAAAAAAATAATTTTTGAACTTTTCGTGAAAATTATAATTACTACAATAATTAATTAAAAACCGTTTTCTCCTTTTTTATTTTCACCAACGAAAATTGTATTTAAACATTACAAAAAAATTTTAACATTTTGTAATGTTTAAATACAATTTTCGTTGGTGAAAATAAAAAAGGAGAAAACGTTTTTTAATTAATTATTATAAGTATATGTCTAAAATGGATAACACTCTAGCGTATTTTAATAAAAAATGACAAAGATCGGCCAATTTATGGTCCAGTGCTGGTCCAATAAGAATAGCCAATTGATGTTAACCATTAACGTACCATTACTTAGCCATTTAAAGTAAACTGGTAATTTTCTATAAACCGTAGATCGGATGATTCATGGTTCCAGTAATGGCCCAATAACAAAACAATAGCAATGCATTGTTTACCATTCATGGGCTAGTTCTTTCAAAGTCAACCATTCAAAGGTAACTAAATATTTCTGTTATTGTTATTATTTCTGTTATAGTTTCTGCTATTTTCTGTTAACCATAGATCAGCCGATGAATGATTTTAGTACTGGCCTAATAACAAAAGTCAAGTCCTGTTAACTATTAATAGTGCTTGGTCGTTTTCAAATTCTGGAGTCCCCTGCTTGGGTAGTCATTCCATTCCACCACACCATTGGTGGTGTATTTCTGAACTTAGAATGAAGTACATATTATGAAAATGGTGTGGATTCAGTTAAAAGCGCCATTACAAATGGAATGAAGACTGAAATAATTATATATAAATAAGGAAATATATGCTTCTTCTCTTTGGTGGTGGTTGTAACGTTTACTTACCTAAAAATCGATGGCCAAGCATAAATCTTCTTCGATAAAGCTTCTTAACTTCGAAAGGCTGCTCTAGTTTAAAATCGACTTCCAGTTTCTCAAGCAGGATTTGCCTGACCCTGAAATACGGTCAAGCACTGGCCCATTAATGGTAAACAGTACTTTGCTATTGTTATTGGGCCAGTACTAGAAACATTCTTCGACCGATCTATGGTTTACACTTTACAGAATAGAGTCAGTATATAGTTACCTTTGAATGGCCAAGCACTGGCCAATTAATGGTAAACAATACTTGGCTATTGTTATTGGGCCATTACTGCAACCATAAATCGACCGATATTAGGTTTATAGAAAATAACCAGTACACTTTAGTTTAAATGGCCAAGCATTGGCTCGTTAATGGCTAACATTAATTGGCTATTATTATTAGCGCAGTACTACAGTCATGAATTGGCCGATCGATGTCAGTTGGTTAAAATTCACTAGACTCAAATTCATTTTAGAAATACATATTTGAACATTTTTTATCTATAGTTACTATTCGCTTCTCAACTAAAAGACTATGGTAATATGGTTGGTATAAGTTTTATAATGTTTTTCATTAGACATTTTTATTTTATTTTAAATTATGAAATCCATTTGTATTTAATTTATTTAAATTTGCCGATGATACCATTGGCCATTGCTGCAATGCTGGCCCCACTATTCAACCTTGTATGGGCCATTGGTTTTTTTCTCTGACCTATGAATGGCAGCCGATTATTGCCCTAAGTTATCATCCAGTATAATTATGTAAATGGCCAAGGCATGGTTTGCCAGTACTCTGCCATTGCTGCGTTACTGGTTCCCATTAATGGACCATTACTGAACCAGTTGTACAACCTTGTATAGGTTATGCGAAATTTCAACTAAAACGGCAATAGTCGTTTTATCTCTTTGAGTCTGTCTAAAGCGGCTGCTTTTGTCTTTAGATAACAAGGCATATGTTTAGCATTTATTGCAATATTTATCATAAGATTAGTTTTGTCAGAATCTATGTTCTTTATGGTCTTGGCATAGCTGAACCAGGTTACCTCGATTTGGCATGCGTTTTGCAAGCAGTGCTGCGACTATTAACAGATTTTCTAACTTTAAGGTAGGAATAATTAATTATTTATTTTTTTATAAATATCATGATATATATCAGGGAATAAATATCGTGATATATATCAATGATACATATCGGATATATATCATTGATATATATCATGCCAACCTTGTTTAGTAGGCTCCTAAATCAAAAAATCATTTTCCTAAATAAAACAATCCGTATCTCTACGCTTTAACGTAGTATGGTATTAGCGTGTATGATTTGTGCGAGTATGGAACAAGGGGTGGCTTTTATAAAGGGTTGCAATCAGAAAAATGGAGTGACATATTTAGTAAGCTCCTAAATCAAAAAATGATTTACTTAAATAACACGATCAGTATCTCTATGCTTTAACATAGTTCCCTTGAGCGTATATGGTACTAGGGGCGGCTTTTTCTAAAGGGTTGCAATCAAAAATTAAGAGTATATTTAGTAAGCTCTCAAATCAAAAAATGATTTACCTACATAACACGATCAGTATCTCTATGCTTTAACATAGTTGGTTTGTTCGTGTATGGCACAAGGGGTGGCTTTTTTAAAGTGTTGCATTCAGGAATATTGAGTGACATATTTAGTAAGCTCCTAAATCAAAAAATCATTTTCCTAAATAAAACGATCCGTATCTCTACGCTTAGCTCCCTTATGCGTGTATGGTACAAGAGTTGACTTTTTCTAAAGGATTGCAATCAGAAGAGACACATTTAGTGAGCTACTAAATGAAAAAATGATCTACCTAGATAACACGATTATCATCTTTATGCTTTAACACAATTCCTTATGCGTGTATGGTACAAGGGGTGGCTTTTTCTAAAGGGTTGCAATCAAGAATAAAGAGTGACATATCTAGTGAGCTCCTAAATCAAAAAATCATTTTCCTAAATAAAACGATCCGTATCTTTACGCTTTAACATAGCTTCATTATGCGTGTATGGTACAAGGGGTGGCTTTTTCTAAAGGGTTGCAATCAGAAATATAGAGTGACAAATAAGGTAAGCTCCTAAATCGAAAAATCATTTACCTACATAAAACAATCCGTATCTCTATGCTCTAACATAGTTCCCTTATGCGTATGATACAAGGGGTGGCACTTTTCAAAGGGTAGCAAATCAGAAATGTAAATGTCAACAGGTGGTCTAAAGGGTTGCAATCAGAAATATAGAGTGACATATTTAGTAAGCTCTTAAGTCAAAAAATGATTAACCTACATAACACGATCCGAATCTCTTTGCTTTAACATAGCTTCCTTATGCGTGTATGGTACAAGGGGTGGCTTTTTCTAAAGGGTTGCAATCAGAAATATAGAGTGACATACATAGTAAGCTCCTAAATCGAAAAATGACTTACCTATATAAAACGATCCGAATCTCTATGCTTAAACATAGTTCCCCTAGGAGTGTATGATATAAGGAGTGGCACTTTCGAACGGGTTGTAATCAGAAATATAGAGAGACATATTTAGTAAGCTAATAAATCGAAAAATGGTTTACCTACGTTAAACGATCAGTATCTCTATGCTTCAACATAGATCCCTTATGCGTGTATGGTGTAAGGGGTGGCTTTTTCTAAAGGGTTGCAATCAGAAAGGTAGAAAAACTTATTTAGTAAGCTCCTAAATCGAAAAATCATTTACCTACATTAAACGATCCGTACCTCTATGCTATAAAATAGTTCTCTAACGGGTGTATATTAAAAGGGGTGTTTCAAAAGGGTTGCAATCAGAAATATAAAGTGACATATTAAATACGCTCTTAAATCGAAAAATGATTTACCTATATAAAACGATCTGGATCTCTATGCCTTAACATAGTTCCCTTACGAGTGTATGGTATAAGGGATGGCACTTTCGAAAGGGTTGCAATTAGAAATAAAGAGTGACATATTTCGTTAGCTCATAAATCAAAAAAATCATTTTCCTAAATAAAACGATCCGTATCTCTATGCTTTAACATAGCTTCCTTATACGTGTATGGTACAAGGGGTGACTTTTTCTAAAGGGTTGCAATCAGGAATATAAAGTGACATATTTAGTAAGCTCCTAAATCAAAAAATGATTTACCTACATAACACGGTCAATATCTCTATGCTTTATCGTAGTTCCCATATGCGTGTATGGTACAAGGGGTGGCTTTTTCTAAAGGGTTGCGATCAAGAATAAAGAGTGACATATTTAAAGAGCTCCTAAATCAAAAAATCATTTTCCTAAATAAAACGATCCGTATCTTTACGCTTTAACATAGCTTCCTTATGCGTGTATGGTACAAGGGGTGACTTTTTCTAAAGGGTTGCAATCAGAAATATAAATTGACATATTTAGTAAGCTCCTAAATCGAAAAATCACTTACCTACATGAAACGATCAATATCTCTATGCTCTAACATAGCTTTCTTACGCGTGTATGGTAAAAGGGGTGACTTTTTCTAATGGGTTGCAATCAAGAATAAAGAGTGACATATTTAGTGAGATCCTAAATCAAAAAATCATTTTCCTAAATAAAACGATCCGTATCTTTACGCTTTAACATAGCTTCCTTATGCGTGTATGGTACAAGGGGTGGCTTTTTCTAAAGGGTTGCAATCAGAAATATAGAGTGACATATAAACTAAGCTCCTAAATCGAAAAATCATTTACCTACATAAAACAATCCGTGTCTCTATGCTCTAACATAGCTTTCTTACGCATGTATGGTACAAGGGGTGACTTTTTCTAAAGGGTTGCAATCAGAAATAAAGAGTGACATATTTAGTAAGCTCCTAAATCGAAAAATCACTTACCTATATGAAACGATCAGTATCTCTATGCTTTAACATAACTTTCTTATGCGTGTATGGTACAAAGGGTGGCTTTTCTAGAGGGTTGCAATGAGAAATATAGAGTGACATATAAAGTAAGCTCCTAAATCGAAAAATCACTTACCTACATGAAATGATCAATATCTCTATGCTCTAACATAGCTTTCTTACGCGTGTATGGTACAAGGGGTGACTTTTTCTAAAGGGTTGCAATCAGAAATATAGAGTGACATATATAGTAACCTCCAAAATCGAAAAATCACTTACCTATATGAAATGATCAATATCTCTATGCTCTAACATAGCTTTCTTACGCGTGTATGGTAAAAGGGGTGACTTTTTCTAAAGGGTTGCAATCAAGAATAAAGAGTGACATATTTAGTGAGCTCCTAAATCAAAAAATCATCAATCGAACCGTATTTGTACTATTCCATACACTACTAGTTTGTTTGAAAAAATTAAAATTTTTTTAAAAAAATACAATATTAACACGGTTGGAAGAGCAACAATTGGAGCAACAAGAGTCAGGTCACCATCCAAAATGGGACGATACTATGATCTTGAAAAGGGAAAAAAACCAAAATAAATTATTAGTTAAAGAAATGATTTGCATCAAAAGAGACAACAACACTTTGAATTTTCAAACAGATAGCTGCTACTTATCTAACGGGTATAATTTTATTTTGGATATCAACAAAAACAGCTGACCAGACGTTTTTTTTATGGGCTTTGAATATTTATTTTAATTTTAATTTTAGTCTTACTTTTAATTTATAATGGTAATGTTCACTTGTTTATTAAGTTTTAAAAAGTTTAATAATTTTTATTGGTTAATTCTGGTTGTTTGTATGATGTATCGGTTTTTTATGATGTATCATATTGTTTTTTATTCCAACGAAAGTGCAATGCACTAGATTAAAGTAAAAAAATTTTTATTTCCTAAATAGTTATAATTTTTTTAAAATAATTTTTTAAATTTTAATTGTTTGTTCTAGTTTAGTTTTATTTATCCACTGAAGATGTCTACGTATTGTAGACGAAAAATAAAGAAACTGAGCAAATCGATTGGTGTTTTTCCAAAAAAAATCTACATATAGTTACATGCTATGCTCATTACTGTCAAAATTGACGTAAAATATTCAACACTATATCAAAAAATCATTTTCCTAAATAAAACGATCCGTATCTTTACGCTTTGACATAGCTTCCTTATGCGTGTATGGTACAAGGGGTGGCTTTTTCTAAAGAATTGCAATCAGAAATATAGAGTGACATATAAAGTAAGCTCCTAAATCGAAAAATCATTTACCTACATAAAACAATTCGTATCTCTATGCTCTAACATAGTTCCCTTATGCGTATGATACAAGTGGTGGCACTTTTTAAAGGGTAGCAAATCAGAAATGTAAAAGGACACATTTAGTAAGCTCCTAAATGGGAACTTTTACCGCACCCATTAATATTTTTGTGTCGAGTATGTTTAACATAGTTCCCTTATGCGTTTTTAACCCAGGGGGTGGTTTTTCTTTTAAAGGGTTGCAACTGAGAAATAAACAGTTGCCCTTTTCTATGTTTTTTATAATTCAAGAATTACATGTGAAATTTTTAATTTAATGTTATTTTCTGTGTCATCTGCGATTGCAAACTAGTTTTGGGGTGGTTTAAAGAATAGGGATGGAGCTCTAAAATCAAAAGTATACAGCCTTAAGAGCTCCTAAATAGCTCCTAATTCTGAGCCTATTTACGACCCTCTAGGGTTATTTTTAAGGGGTGGGGGGGCTGAGTGAACGTACACTCAGCCCCCCCACTTTCAAATGAAGATTTCTGCTTAAGGGGTTGAGTTCAAAATTTTATTCTTGCGTTTTTTGAAAGCTCCTAAATAGCTCCTAATTCTGAGCTAAAATTTTTTTTATTTTTGCGTGGTGGGGGGCCAGCTGAACAGAGGTGTACAAGATGACTTGAGTTTCAACGATGTAAAATTTGAAATTGAGAAGATATTTTTGTGTGTCATTTGTTAATTGGACCTTGACCTTGAGATCAGCATGTTGTTGCACATTGCTAGTCAATGATAGAAACGTAATAGTAGTGTGATTTTTTTTTACTTTTAACTATACAATTTTTAATATCAATAAGAGGTGCCGATTTCATCCTTTGCAAAAGTAATCTAAGAACAATACAAAAAAATAACTGTGTATTGTAAAAGCTTACTGACTTTAACCGTAGATATTCAATGACAATAGATTGTTATATGATGTCCTAAAAATTGTACGTTCTCAAAAGGAAATTGCTAAAAATCAGTTGGAGTAGAATACTTTTTACACTTCATATAAATATTACAAAATGTTTTAATACCAAAATCTATTTACAATTTAATAATTAAAACTGTACTCTCGTTCTCAAGCCTATCTCAACTCCATTTTCAGATTTTAATGTTAATACTGATGATAAGATTGGTTTATAATTTTTATTTTCACTTGGTAGAATATGAAAATTTCTAACTATTTTTGACAAAACAGATTTCATTTCCAACATTGCAAACTTTTGTCCAATGCAATTTCGTGGTCCAGCACTAAATGGAATGTACTCAAAAGGATGTGTTTTTTCTCGATTTTCAGATAAAAATCGTTCTGGCAAAAGCACATCTGGCTTATCAAATATTTTTTCATCACGACCCATGCAATACGGAATTATTACTATATTTGTTCCAGCTGGAATGAACTTTCCATCTATAGAAAACAATTAAATGTATTATTCTGAAATTATTTAAATATTGACTCACTTGACTCAACTCACTTAAATCAAACGGCTCGTTATTATAACGTCCAAATGCCGGTACACTTGGATACAATCTTTCTGTCTCCTTTATAAACATTTCTAAATATTTCATATTCTGAATGTCTTGGTAAGTTGGATTTCGACTACTATCGTTACCAAAGATTTCTGTTTGTTCATCAAATATTGTTTCTTGAAATTTAAGCTGAAGAGATAAAATATACAAGGAAAAAGATATCCCGGAAGCAACGGTATCATGACCTTCAAACATAAATGTTGATACTTCTTCGGCAATTTCAGTGTTTGTTAACGGTTTTCCATCTATTTCAGACGTTAGAAGTGTGTCCAGAAAAGCTTGTCTTGTTTTTGTTGAATATTCGTCCAAAATTTCTTTTTCCTTTGTTTTCAATAAAATCTTTCGTTTCTCGATCACATCCTCATTAAATGCTAAAATTTCTTTTAAAGCTTTTTGATGGATTTTGTACTCATCAAAGAATTGATAAAAAATATCAATACGTTTTAATGGATTGTAAAATCGATTTTGTACTACTGTACAAATGCTGTAACAAAAACAATATGTATTGATAAATATGACTGATATTCAGGTTCTATTTAATAAAAATGAAAACTTACTCTACAAAACTTTTGACTAAAACGGATTCTGAATCTATTAGAGCGTTTATTTTAACTCCCATGGCTGTTTCACATATAATATCCAATGTACCTAAATGAACGATTGATTGACAATCAAATGTTTTACCATCGGCTTTCTTTTTCAAAAATTCAATCAAGTTGGATGAGTTTTCGTTAATTACATCAAGAAAACTATTTAAAATTTTAAAATGAAATGTTGGTGTTATAATTTTACGATGTTTATGCCAGTGTGATCCGGTGCTAGTAAGGAGACCTTGTCCAAGCCATGGACGTAAAAAACGATAATCATGCATTTTATCAATTAGCGTTGGACTTGATAGAATTACCTGTAAAGAGAATAATTTTATTTTTGGGTTGAAAGATTTTGTAATAAAAGTCAGGTTATATCTGCTGTACAGAGCAAGTCTGGGCCAGGTATAGGCACAATGGTCACCCAGAACGATTTAATGAAAGTTCAGAGCTGATTCAATTGCATTAGTAGGATTTTGATGAGTACAATCACTTGAACCCTACAAATTATCTTTCATTTCAGTTTCATACATTTAATAAACGGCTAAAACCTATATCTAGTTCTATTCTACACCATTTCCAATTGTAATTCAGAATGCGTTAATTGTAATTCAGATAAGTCAATTGTAATTCAGAAAGCGTCAATTTTAGTTCAGAAAACCTCAATTGTAATTCAGAAAGCGTCATTTGTAATTCAGGTTAGTCGATTGTAATTTTTTTTTTTTTTAATAAAATGTGTTGTGTAGTAGGAATTACAATATGTGTCACAATAACACATAAAAACCTTTTAAGACCAAGGTCCCACAACAACATACGTTCAAAGGTGTTGATGGACGTAAATCTTTCTTTTTTTGTTTTTTTATATTTTTTGGTAAAGAATGGATAACTAAACAAAAAATCCTATCACTGACAAAATATGACATAGGCCAATATTTTATGATAGAATAGAGAAAATAGAAGTAAATTAAAAAGTAAATAGCAAATTTTTACAAAAATTTGCTGAAACGAAACAAAACTGTAGTTGCCAATAACCCAACCGGTTGCATATTCTATGATCCTGTGACGTTTTGTCTTTCTTGAAGATTAAAGCCCACACATAGTTATATGAAGGCTCGTTTTTTCAAGGAAGCAACAGCGTCTCATCATCAAGGATTATTTCACAGCTAAGATTGAGGGTGCTACCGTTGACTGAATACAGTTTATCCGCCACCACCCCTAAGATGTCACCTTGGCTAGTGATATCTCACTGCTATTGCCAGTGGTATGTGATATCTCACGTTAACTCGTATGCCAATAGCAGGGACTGGAGTACGCGGGGTTGTCACACCCGTAGATCCAAAATAAAAAAAATTTTCAAAACAATAAAAACTGATCCCTCCATGAGAAAATGTCAATTGTAATTCAGAAATAACACACGTTTTATAACTTTATATTTTATTTTAGTGTAGCGAAAAATTGAGATGAAGATCCAAATATATACAATATACATAGTATTTCATAGTATTTTTTTAAATAAATTATCGACCGACCGTCATGTCATTCATTGACAAGGCGCTGGCTTGGTGAACTGTACAGTGTTGCACAGCACGATCGCAATCACCCCCAGTTATGGTGTTCGTTGCATGATCTATAATATCTTCCAAGGATCTGTAACGTTTGGAATACGTATGTTGCTTTTGGCATACGATTTTTCTTTAGATCAAATATTTTCAATGGGAATTAGTATCGGAGAATAGGGACCTAACCGAAAAAGAGAAGCTGTTGTACCATCCGACAGCAATTTTGCTCTGTCGTGTACGAGTAGCATTAGAAATAAATTAACTTATCGAGCGCGGAAAGACAAAAAATTCCATAAATTTTTGTTGTCCCGTGCTGGATAAATTAATTTATTTTTAACACTAAAACTAATTTCTTCATTAGCTAGAAATATATTTTTTTTGAAAATTGAACGTAAAAACGATGGTTATATCAAATGCTCCTTATTTTATTAGGACAATCACTAAAAATCGATTTTAACATTTTATTTATTTATAACAATAGGAATTTGTTAAACATTTTTATCGTCTATACTTTTTTATTAAAATTTCTTCTCTTAACTTTAAAATAAAATAAAACAAAAGCTTCTATCATTAATATAATCGACGTTATGATTTTTTTTAAATAAGCCGTCAAGCCAAAAATCACGAAATTCTCAAAATTTAGATCGCCTCTATTTTCCAAATAAAATAAACCTCGAACACGTCTCGATATCATACCCGTGGAAAATTTTTTAGGCTGAATTTAGGGATTGTAAATTTTAAGGAAAAAATCAATACCGGGATTTCGAGATTGATTAATTTCGAGGGATTTCGAGATTGATTAATCTAAAACCGGTATCCCGGTAACCGGAATCTAAAACCGGTATTAATACCGGAGTTTAAAACAAATTAAAATCTCAATAAAATAATTTTTTCTGTATATGAATCGTACATTATGATGTTAGGAAGTTAAGGTAAAAATTTTGGAGCGCCTCGATTTGCACCAACATTAAGTCTAAAATACCATACTTCCGTGCGTCATATACTATTTTTTATTCGCCGTAAGCAAAATATTTTTAAAAAAATTGTTTTTCAGCAAACGGCTGTAAAGTTTAACTTTAGTGCCGCCAGGCAGTTAGTTAAAGTCTTACTTTTTTACTTATAATCAAAGCGGCTGCAAAATTAACGCCATTTTTATTTTATATTACGGCGGCAGTAAAGTAGCATTTGTTATTTTGTTATTTTTTCAAACAAATTGTGTAACTATAACAACAAAAAATAAGAAATTGATTCTGATTGGATTATGAAATTTTGAATTATATTATGTAGCTATGACAACAAAACATAACAAATAGTTTAATTGGATAATGAAATTTTGAATTGGAGCTCGCTTTGATAAAAAGATTTTATTTATACATATTTAAATGTTTTTTACTTTTTGGACGTAATTATGACGGTAATAAATCATTTATTTATTTATTTATTAAGTTATTTACATTCCAAAGCATAAAAACTTCCTTATAAAGAGTAACAAATAAAAAAACAAAATATATAAATACAAAATTAATGCAGTACTATAGTACTATATTATACAATACAATACAAATAAATAAAGTTTAACAATGCTACATGCAATAAACACGTCTTGATGAATTTGAAAAGTATATCCAATTCTTTCATTCTTTTTACAATGATAGTTTCATGAGTAATATTTTTTTAATATTCGATAACGGGAGCCCGAAATCAAACCAATGATAATGTTGTTTGAATGTCCTCAGCAAACCGTTGAAAGAACTCATTTGCTCAAAATTAGTTGTGCGATTACTCAAGACGATTCGATCTTAGTGAATAGTTTGGGATATGGATCGGTAAGAGACCAAATTGTGAGCGTCAATTTCACCATGCAGCAATCGACATATAAGCATCGCTTTGGCAACTTCACGCCTAACAAACAGGGACTGGAGAGATATTAATGACAATCTATCTCTATATGAAATCAATGGATCCATAGAGTTGCCAAACGGGAGGCCTCTCAAAGCAAAAGTTAAAAACCTCCTGTGAACAGCTTCAATTTTATCTACCTAAACATTATAGATAGGGCACCAAATAATAGAAGCATATTCTAGCTTAGATCTTACAAAAGATATATATATATATATATATATATATATATATATATATATATATATATATATATATATATATATATATATATATATATATATATATATATATATATATATATATATATTTATATATATATATATATATATATATATATATATATATATATATATATATATATATATATATATATATATATATATATATATATATATATATATATATATATATATATATATATATATATATAATGATTTAACAACATAAGGATCCGTGAATTCCTGTGAAAGCCGCCTAACAAAACCCCATGATCGTTTTGCATTTTTTATAATAGAATCCACGTGCAAATTGAAGTTCAGTTTTTGGTCCAAAAGTACACCCAGATCTTTTATGCTTGATACTCGGTTTATTTTAGAATCAGAGAGATAATAATCAAAGGTAATAGGACTTTTTTTATGGGTAAATGTAATAACATTACATTTGTCATTATTTAAATGAAGATAATTCACCTTACACCAGTTAATAAATAAATTTATATTTTCGTTCAAAACTATACAATCAGATAAGCCAGAAATAGGATAAAAAAGTTTTATGTCATCTGCAAACATAAGAATTTTAATCGACGGAATGAACAGTTCCAAATCACTTAAAAACTGAATAAATAACAATGGACCTATATGACTTCCTTGGGGAACACCGGAGAAGACATTTATCGGATCTGATGTAGTTACGAAACCTTACAAATTGAACCCTATTACACAAAAACGCATGTAACCAATTAACAAAATCCAAAGGAAATCCCAATTTCAGTAGCATATGGAGTAAAATAACATGAATTACACGATCAAATGCTTTGCTAAAATCAGTGTAGATCACATCAATTTGATTCCCCTTTAGAGAGCTCATTAATTAAGAAGTTAGTGAATTCAAGAAGATTATTCTCAGTGGTACGCTGTTTTACAAATCCATGTTGAAAAAGCGAGATTAAAGGCTTACACTTAAAATATAAAGTCTTTGTGACCAAGGCATCAAAAATTTTAGGTAAACAAGACTGCTTACAATTACCCTTGTAGTTTTTTATATCGTTTTTACGACCTGACTTAAATAGAGGAATAATAAATGCTTTTTTCCAGAGCAATGGAAAGGAGGTAGTTTTCAAAGACGAATTAAAAATGTGAGCAACTAAGCTACAGATAGAAGAAGCACAGTTTTTTAAAAAAAAATGGTGGCAAACCATCAGGACCAGAGTTTGAACTATCGTTGACGCTAGATAAGCTATTAAAAACTTCCTTCTCATTAACTAGGAGTTCATTTGTACTAAAATTGACTTCATTCAATTGCCTGAAATCAAGATCCACTGTAGCGTTTTCATTAACGTAAACCGATTGAAAAAATTTCCCAAACATGTTAGCGATTGCCGCTGGATTATCACTGGAAATACTATTAAAGTGGTAGTTGGAAAACCGTCAGAGTTATTTTTATAATTGACATACTTCCAGAAGTATTCAGGATTTGATTTAATTTTTGATTGAATATCATTAATATAAGAGAAGTAGGAATTACTTACAATCGATTTCAGGACTTTTTTAAGATCCCTACAGACAGAAAAATGTTGATCCGTTCTAAATTGACGCCAATTTTTATAAGTAATGTTTTTAGCTTTCCTAGCTTTAGATATTTCAATATTGTCCCATGGACAACTAATATTACTCCGTGACTTTACAGGCACAACAGGAACATGATTAAAAATAAACGAATTTAAGACAGTATAAAAATCCCTAATTAATGCCTCAGTATCCTTCATCAAGTAAAAAGAAGACCAATCGAATTCATCAATACATCTGCATATATCAGTATAGTTAGCTTTCTTATAATCAAACCTAAAACTATTAAAAACTTCATTGAAATCATTTTGTTCAAAGTTATAAAAAAGATTTAAGGTAGGATGATACAAATCTTCCTTAACCACAGATGAATTACATCTTTCCACCGAAACGTCTTCAGTTATATTAGAAAAAATTAAATCCAAAAGTCGGTCGTGACTATTTCTGGTACCATTTAGTTGAGACAAAGCAGATGAATTTATAGCATCAGCAATTATAGATTGTGTTGATTGTGCGTCCGGATTTCCATTTAAGCCCGGCACATAGAAAGTTGTATCCTCATCGCCTGGAATCCAGGTCATATGTGGCATATTAAAATCGCCAAAAACAAAAATTTTACCATGAAACGACAAAAGACTCTCAATAAAATCAACAGCTTCCATATAACGCGTAACTGTAGAAAGTGATGATCTAGGTGGTATATACAGAGCAACCACATAAATGTTGAATTTATCAAGCATGATTATAGATCAGCAAATTTCAATGTTCTTAAAAGAATCCAGTTCAACTTCAGCACATTTATTACAAACTGCAATAAGTACTCCACCAAAGCGTTCAAAACAAATATTAAGCAAAAAGCGATCGCAGCGATCAACAGAGAAATTAGTAGGAAACAGCTCAGAATTAAAAAATGAATCATTGAGGCCAGTTTCCGTTAACACGATGACATCAGAAGTACAACATAGCATATTATTGAAGTTTCTTTGTTCAAATGTATATGTAATTCCTTACACATACACTGAATCTGATCTAGCCGATAAATTTGGGTTACCGTCTTTGGTTCTATTTATCTTTATAAATAAAACACCAAGCCTTAGATCATAAATTACTTTTTTTATTTGTAAATATTTCGGTCCTTTCTTGGGACCCTCCTCAGTACCTAACGTTATATGGAATATATACACAATTAGACATATGTTTTGAATATAAATTATAAATTAAAATTAAAATTAAAACTAGAATTTAAAATTTGAAATCAGTTGTTAAAATAATATAAACAATAAAAATATAATTTACTTACATATATCTTTGAACTAAAACACAACTTACTAAAACTTATTACTAATGATCTATTGGAATTTGGATTTTTTCTATTTATGCAAAATTTAAAGTCATAAATTTACTTATACTTAAAAATAACAAAAAATAAAATATAAAAATATAAAGTAATAAAAAGCAATAAAAGTAGAAAAAATTGAAAAATGTAATTTGACCTATATTTCTTCTGTTTTATTGTTATCATTATTGTTGAAAAATTGAAAAGGTGAATGACCTGATCAAGTTCATGTGTACCTTTTGTTATTATTATTATTTTCTATTGTTCGTTGTTATTTTTTGATATGGCTTAAAAGATTCACATATATCGGGTTTAGCGCTTCCAAGTCTGATCTCAGATTGATGGATGTTCTTCTTTTTAGTTGAATGTTGATTGATTCTAGTGTCAATCTCTTCGTCCAATTTGGTTCTTTCACTAGGATTTTCGCTCCATCATAGTTGAATGTATGTCCTTTCTGTATTATATGTTGTATTGCCGCAGTTTTTCCTGGTTTCTTCTCCTTCGTTTTTTCGTCATATTTGTGTTGCATCATTCTTATTGCCAGTTTCTGGCCTGTCTGCCCCACATACTCATTGCAATTAAACAATCATTGCAATTAAACGAGTAAACTAATCCATATTGGTCATTCGTATCCAGATTATTTTCAGTTGATCTTGTTATCCTACTTACGTTTGTGTATGTCCTGTAGCCAATCTTTATATTATTATTACTATTATGTAATAATCTGCCTAAACTCTCAGACAAATGTTTGGTGTATAATAACCCTCTGTATGTTTTACATAATACAGAAAGGACATACATTCAACTATGATGGAGCGAAAATCCTAGTGAAAGAACCAAATTGGACGAAGAGATTGACACTAGAATCAATCAACATTCAACTAAAAAGAAGAACATCCATCAATCTGAGATCAGACTTGGAAGCGCTAAACCCGATATATGTGAATCTTTTAAGCCATATCAAAAAATAACAACGAACAATAGAAAATAATAATAATAACAAAAGGTACACATGAACTTGATCAGGTCATTCACCTTTTCAATTTTTCAACAATAATGATAACAATAAAACAGAAGAAATATAGGTCAAATTACATTTTTCAATTTTTTCTACTTTTATTGCTTTTTATTACTTTATATTTTTATATTTTATTTTTTGTTATTTTTAAGTATAAGTAAATTTATGACTTTAAATTTTGCATAAATAGAAAAAATCCAAATTCCAATAGATCATTAGTAATAAGTTTTAGTAAGTTGTGTTTTAGTTCAAAGATATATGTAAGTAAATTATATTTTTATTGTTTATATTATTTTAACAACTGATTTCAAATTTTAAATTCTAGTTTTAATTTTAATTTTAATTTATAATTTATATTCAAAACATATGTCTAATTGTGTATATATTCCATATAACGTTAGGTACTGAGGAGGGTCCCAAGAAAGGACCGAAATATTTACAAATAAAAAAAGTAATTTATGATCTAAGGCTTGGTGTTTTATTTATAAAGATAAATAGAACCAAAGACGGTAACCCATAGCATATTATGCAAAAAATCTTGACACTTCATCCTTAAACCACGAACATTTTGGTATAAGAATGAAAACTCTATAGGTTTTTTGAATTTGTTGATCTGTTTGATTTTCTGGATTGCATACGCTTTTGATTGTCCATAAAATCTTTAACCAAAATATTCTTATTTGGCCAGAACTCCTTATTCAAAAGTATTTCACGAAAACATCTTGGAATAAAAACCTTAAATGACGATAATAAGTTTAGCTCCGATCTCCTATTCACAATATAACATTTGATGTTAGTAATATCCACCTTCTTGGAAGCAATGAAATTTAAAATATCTTCTGATTTCGTTCCGTAAGCTAACCTTGATAAGAATATTACAGCTGGAGGTTCAATGATATTCAAGGTAGGCGTACATGAGTTGATATAAAAGATACATCCTCATTTGTTAACTTTACATCATTTTTAGGGTTCCGTTTTTTATACGGAACACTATTGGTGAGAGTACAACGTGTTTTTCACATTATTTCGATTATCTCGTGATCCGATAAACATAAAATTTGAGGTGCTTATAAAACTCACCTATCCACACAAGATGGCGGTTAAAAAATAAATAAAGCTGTGTTCGTTTGTTTTAAGGAGGTACGATGTAAAGCCTTTGAAAACATACATTTTTTTAGCGAGACGAGTACAGTATCATATGAAAGGGCTTCATTTCAGCATTATTTAAAAATATATTTTGGAATTTTACACCTCACCAATTTTTGTATAATTTTGAAAAATGACGTTTTCTGGATGTTTTGTTGACCCGATTAACTCCGACCCTACTTCATCGAAAATCTTGAAATATATTTGGAATGATAGAAAATTGAGTAGGTTTTTAATGAAAAATATAGAAAAGTGGCAGGAATGGAATGTTAAGGGGTAAAAACATCATTTAAAACCAGGTCATGTGTGGTGTCATTTGAAAGAGCACTTGATTTTAGAAATATTGCCATTTTTTTTTTAAATTTTGCAATACATAGTTTTTGAATTATTATCGATAAAGTGACACAAAAAGTTGGTCCCCCCCCCTGCATTTCGAGCCTAATTAACAGGAAAATTTGAAAAAATTCACAGACAGAAAGTTTGATAAACTCTGAACGAAAAATATAGCGAACTCTCAAATAATTATATTTTTGTGCTTTTAAGGGATTGGGGTGGGGAAGGGTGAAAAAAAACTTTTTTGACCCAAGCGAGTGGGGTGTCATTTGAAAGAGCTCCAATTTTGTGGTAAACAGTTTTTGAGTTATTCTAAAAAATGTGCAAATTCCAGACCATCCCCCCCCCTTAGGTTTCGACACTGATTGACAGAAAAAATTGAAAAAATTCATAGGGACAGGAAATTTGCTATGTTTTGAACGAAAATTATAGCGAACTCTCAAATAATTATATTTCTGTGTGTTTAGGGGATGGGTGTAAGGAGGGTAAAAAAAAACTTTTTTTTACCCAAGCGAGGGGGTATCATTTGAAAGAACACCAAATTTCCAAAACATTGCAATATTTTTTAGAATTTTCCGGTACACCGTTTTTGAGTTATTCTAAAAAATGTGTAAATTCCAGACCGTCCCACCTCCCCCCTACGTTTCGACACTGATTGACAGAAAAAATTGAAAAAATTCACAGAGACAGGAAGTTTGCTATATTTTGAACGAAAATTATAGCGAACTCTCAAATAATTATATTTGTGTGTGTTTAGGGGATGGGTGTAAGAAGGGTAAAAAAAACTTTTTTTGACCCAAGCGAGTGGGGTATCATTTGAAAGAACACCAAATTTCCAAAACATTGCAATTTTTTTTAGAATTTTCCGGTACACCATTTTTGAGTTATTCTAAAAAATGTGTAAATTCCAGACCGTTCCCCCTCCCCTACGTTTCGACACTGATTGACAGAAAAAATTTTTGGAATTAAACGAGTAGGGTGACATTTGAAAAAACACTTAATTTAAGAAACATTGCAACATTTTTTAGAATTCTGCAATGCACAGTTTTTTAGTTATTGATGAAAAAAAGTGATATTTTAAGTGCATGTATACCACCCTATATTTCGACGCTGATTTATAGAACAAATATTCCCAATTTGGACCATTAAAATACTGGTTAAATCTTTCTTTAGCTAACATAAACAGCTATGGATAAGATTTAACCTCAAGTAACATTTTTGATCAATGTAGATGTGATTGACATTTACTATTGACGTTTACGATTAAACATTTATTCTGTTATGCGTCCATAGTCTGGCGATATAAAGACTTTACAACATAACTTTATGTCATTTATTTTTGATATTGTGTTCTTTTACATTCACGGAACCTTTGGCGAGCGAATTTTATTCGCACTTGTCCGACTTTTTTGTTTAATTTCAATATTTGTAGTATTTGTAGTATTAACATCACATGAAGACTGGAAGGGTTGAACAGGAGATACATCAGCCTTAATCAAACCAATCATATCGACAGTAGAGTCTTTGACTGAACTCTCATTTTGGATTTTATTTATTACCAAAGCCGTAGCCATTGATTCTTCACCGGTTTGTTGTTTTTTTGGTTTAACTGTTATTGCTGGATTTTTTTTCACTTTCATTACTTGTTTCTGGTCATCTAAATTTTGCTTAATTTCTTTTAAGATTTCCTTATCATTATCATTATTTAATTTCAATTTATTAACACTTTCCAATATCAACTTAAATTCACTTTCATAACTTTCAATTTTTATTTTATTATCAGTAACAATTGACAAAACATTCTTCATCTTTTCTATTACATTTTGTTTATATACTTTGCATTCATCACATAAAAATATAATGTTTTCAATTTTTTTGTATAGGATTTGCATCATATTCACTCAAGGACACACATTTTAAATGAAATGCATTACCGCAATTACCATTACATATAATAACCGTATCATTACGAAAACCTTTATCACATTTTTTACAAATTATTGACATTTTTTGTTCTTCGTAATAAGATGTAGTTTAAAACAAATAAAATTTTCAAATAAAATTATGTATATAAGGTTATTAGGCTTTAATATTATTTTAATAATAAAAAATTGTTTGTTTGGTATATAGCCTATTTAATTGATAAATATTTTAACAAACTAAAATATTTTACATAAACACTTTAACGCGTTTCGACGCTTTTCGCATCATTTTCAAAAAGTTTATTAAGAAACACAGAAAAAATTTTAATAGAAATTTGAAACAAAGAAAAAATTGAAAAATAAAAATTTACTGAAAAATAAAATGTTCCTTTGATTTTCACTGTCAAATAATTTAATTTAAAATTGAGTTGTAATAATTATGAATGTAGTTAGAATCCGTTTGTTTGTTTAAAGAGTTAGAACTTTTTTTAATGTGGAGCATTTCCAACATTTGTAACTTATTAAAATTATTCTCCCTCTCTAAAATTTTCAAATTTTCATTTTCAATTTTCATTTTTTTTTTTTTTTAATTCTTAATCAAGAAATTAAAGAGAATTTTCAATTGATAAATAGTTTGGAAAATGAAATTTCTGTGTTATTTCAAAAAATTAATAATTTTGATTTGGAGGATGACTTTGTTGATAATTTTTTCAAAAGAAGTGAATTTACATTTATAAAAATATTCAATGATTGCAAAGATTGTCATATCAAGAAAATAACTAATCTTATGAATTTGTCTATGTCTAATATGGCTATTCCTACTACTAATCAACTTGATTTTGAAACTATAGAAGATTTAAATTCTAATACGAATACTTTTCAAACATTAATCAATTCAAATGGAAATAATAGTAATGTTGATAGTATTATTAATAATGTTGTTTGTAGTAAAGATAATTGGCTGCTAAATTTCACTGATGTTGATATACCTAATAATGTTAGTGGTATTTTAAGTTATGGAGAAAAATTTTCGCCTCCAATCAACTGTAAAAATATTCCTTTTATTCGTATTATAGCTGGAGTTGAAAGTTTGCTATACAAAATGAATGAAAATGAAATTGAAGCTCAAACTGTGATTCGTAACCGTTTAGTGAACATCCTTACAAATTTTAAATATAATAATAATCATATTAAATTACTTAATGAAGAGGAGAGTTTAATGCTCAATGATATTAGACTTACAAAAAAATTTTTAAACGAACATCCTGATGTTTTGGTTTCAAGAGCTGATAAGGGCAATGTTACTGTTCTTATTAAACGTAATGAATATATTGAAAAAATGACTCATCTATTAAATGATACTAATACTTATATGGAAATTAAAACTATTACTAAATCTAGATTAGAAAAAGAAATGAATGAAATGATTATGTGTTGGGAAAAAGAAGGTAGGATTACTGTTTTTGATGGAAAAAAGCTACGTTGCCATAATAGTATTAACGCTCGGATGTATGGACTTGTAAAAGTGCATAAACCTAACCGACCTCTACGGCCTATTGTTAATTGTATAGGTACTGTAACTTATGGTTTATCAAAATTTTTATCTGATGCCCTAAATAAGGTTGTTGGTAAAACTACAACATTTATTAAAAATGCTGAGGATTTTAAAGAAAAAATTAAAAACATCTTTTTGCCTCCAGGATTTTCTCTTATTTCTTTAGACGTTGTTTCACTTTTTACTAATGTTAGTCGTGAAGCTGTTATTAATGCAGTAAGTAAAAAATGGATGTCTATTAAGAAAGAAAATAAGTTGAAGTTAAAAAAGATAAATTTTATTGAAGCTTTGATGTTGGTTTTAAATAATTGTGAATTTACCTTTGATGGGAAATGTTATCGTCAAATTTTTGGATGTCCTATGGGTTCTCCAATTAGTCCATCAGCTTCTAATCTTGTTATGGAATTTTTAGAAGAGGATATTTTAAATCATTATGATATTAAACCACCGTTCTTTTTTAGATATGTCGATGATATTATTACAGCTGTTCCGACTGATAAAATTGAAGTTTTTCTTAAAGAGTTTAATGATTATGATAAAAATATTAAATTTACTGTTGAAATTGAAGCTGATAATAAATTGAATTTTTTGGATCTTATTATTATCCATAATAATGATGGCTCTTTAAGTACTGATTGGTATCATAAACAAACTTGGTCTGGTAGATATCTAAATTTTGCATCGTGGCTTCCTTTGAACTATAAGAAAAATACTGTGTTTCTTTTGGCTGAAAAAGTTATACGTCTTTCAGATTTGAAATTTCACCATAAAAATTTTAAAATGTTAACTGATATTCTTCTTTTAAATGGCTACCCTTTGTTTTTGATAAAACGTGGTATAAAAGATGCTATTTTTAAAAATGCTGTTCAAGAAGCTACAACACATGATAATACTTTTGCTCCAGTTTTTGAAAATAAGTCTGAAGAAAGAAAAAAGAAATTTGTTTCGATTCCATATGTCAAAAATTTATTTGAAAAAATTAGCTGCTTGTTAAAACAATACGATATTAATACTGTTGGTTTACCGTGTTCAAATTTTCAAAGTCAACTTTTTTCCAGTCTACAGGATAAAATTCAAAAGCAGTTCTCAAGTAATGTTGTTTACCAAACTTTTTGTGATTGTCCTGCAACTTATACTGGCCGTACTACTCAACTTTTAAAAAACGGATTTATCAACATAATAAAGATGCCTCTTTAAATAATGATAGTGATGTTAGCGCTTTGTCAATGCATTTAAGATCAGCTAAACATCTAATAACTATGGACAATGTGAAAATTTTAGAGAGGGAGAATAATTTTAATAAGTTACAAATGTTGGAAATGCTCCACATTAAAAAAAGTTCTAACTCTTTAAACAAACAAACGGATTCTAACTACATTCATAATTATTACAACTCAATTTTAAATTAAATTATTTGACAGTGAAAATCAAAGGAACATTTTATTTTTCAGTAAATTTTTATTTTTCAATTTTTTCTTTGTTTTAAATTTCTATTAAAATTTTTTCTGTGTTTCTTAATAAACTTTTTGAAAATGATGCGAAAAGCGTCGAAACGCGTTAAAGTGTTTATGTAAAATATTTTAGTTTGTTAAAATATTTATCAATTAAATAGGCTATATACCAAACAAACAATTTTTTATTATTAAAATAAAATTATATTAAGATACACCTTTCTTATATAAATGTTCAAATCAAATCACTTTTATATTGAATTAAATTTAAATTGTTAAAATCTTTATAGAGCACATTAAAACACGTCTCAAATCAAATAAATTTTTCATATAAATTATATAAATAAAATCATAATCATAATTATAATTATATAAATAAATCATATAAATTTTTGTTTATTATAATTTCTTATTTTATAACAAATAGTGTACCTACGGTCGGCCTTCGAACTATAAACTCAACACAAAAAGTGGCACTTTAGCTCCTAATTAAATAATGTACTATTTATTTTAAAGCAAAGTTATAAATTTGCATAAAATTTGAAATAAAAATATGTTGAACAAGTAACCTTTGACAAAATATTTGTTATTTTTTCAAAATAGTTGTATAACTATGACAACAAATAATAACAATAATTTAAATTGGATTATGAAACTTTGAATTTAAAGGTTGCTTTAATAAAAATTTCTATTTTTTATAGAATTTAAACAAATACAAATATTTTTTTACTTTTTTGAACGTAACTATGATAACAAAATATATGTTTAAAAAGTGACACTTTACGGCCGTAAATCTCAGTAATAAAGTACCACTTTAATATGTAGGCGAATAAAACATATATTTAAATAATAATATAACAAAATAAAATAATTCAGTCTTTGTAAATCAACAATGGAACATGTTATAATTAACAATTATATTGCAATTATATCAACATTTTACTGAACCGTTACTGAACCGATATCAACAATATACAAAGCGTTATTGTACACGAGACATCTATCAGAAGATTTAGGCAGGTTGGTAAAGCATAATAATAACACTCTAAAAATAGGTTACAAGGCACACAAGACGGTAAAGAAAATTACAGGTAAACTGAATAAAAGTCTAGAAAAAAACGATCAACATGGGCTAATTTATTCATTCCCTTGTCACAATTGTGATGGAGAGTACATAGGACAGACGGGTCAAAAACTTGGAGCTCGAATTGGACAACACAAGTATGATGAGAGAGCCAAGAAAAACAAACCTGGTAAAACAGCAGCCCTACAACATGTAATAGATAAAGGTCACACATTTGAGTATAATAGAACCAAAATTCTGGTGAAGGAAGCAGATTGGAAGAAAAGGCTGACGTTAGAAGCAATAAATATTCATTTAAGAAGAACGACATCTATCAATTTAAGATCTGATATGGATAGTTTGAATCCTGCGTACGCACATATTTTAAAGAATATAGGAAAACAAGCAAAAATCCAATAAGTACATATGAACCAAATCTATTTGGTAGATATTATTAGGTCATAGAGCAACGAACTTGTTCACATAAAATCGTAATATATAAGGTTTTTTTTCATTGATTATATAAATTAAATTTTTTTTCATCTCAAATATTTATAACTCAAAATATTTATTTTCTAGTATATAGGCAAATTTTATTGTTTTATGGTTTTATGGTTTTATTGTTTTTTGTAAAGTATAAATAATTTGTTTTTAATGGATATAAAATTAGTAATAGTTCATAATAAGTTTAAACATAGACTATGTAAGTATCTAAATTAAATATTTGTTAAGTATTAATTGTTGTAATATTTATTAGATTAAGATTTTAATTGTTAACCATTTTTAATTTTAGTTACTGAGGAGGGTCCCAAATAAGGACCGAAATATTTAAATAAAAAATTATATTTTGATCTATAGCTTGGATTTTTTATTTGTGGCCAGAAACCACCAATAAGAAACAAAGACGGTAATACAAATATATTTAAATAATAATATAACAAAATAAAATAATTCAGTCTTTGTAAATCAACAATGGAACATGTTATAATTAACAATTATATTGCAATTATATCAACATTAAAAATATCAATAAAATAATTTTTTCTATTTTTTAAAATATATTTAAATAATAATAATAATTCAGTCTTGGAAATTTCAAATTGTAAATAATCAAAAAAGAACATTTAAATAATAAAATTGCAAATTGCAATCACAATTCACATTAAAAAATAGAATATGATTTAAGACTTTAATCTTTATTGGTAGCTTTATTGTTTATGATAACAATTTCCAAAAACCGAATCAAAAATCAACATAAAAATATCCTGTATGAAATGATGTTTCATATTAAGAATTTTTTAATATGTATAGAAATAAATACAATCAAATGATATTTCGTTATAGGGATTTTTGAGTTTAAAAATAAAACACTATTTTCCCTTTAATGTTGAAATACCGGTATTTAAAAATGCTAATACCGGGTTTTAGAGGTTGGGAAATTCTTTCGAATCCCTTGAAATGCGTATAGGTCAGATTTTGTTCAAATCTATTCGATTTGTAAAAGAATGACCCATATGATAAATTCCATTTTTTTTTTCATTTTAATTTTACGAAATTCACCTACATAATCTAAAAAAAATTATTAAAAGTCACGCAGTGTGAAATTTTAATCGCGCAAATTAGTATTGAAAACTCATCTCGCGCAGTGGAAAATCGCGCCATCAAAAACCACGCAGTCGGAGGGATTACTATATTCTGTTAAAATAATTGAATGGAACATTAAACACACAGAATCAAAAAATAAAAAATTCTGTGGAAGAATCAAGTTTCAAAGCCTGCTCAGCGAGTTTGATAGTTTGTAAGTGGAGTATCAAGATTCAAGACAAAAGTAACCTAATAAATTATGGAAAGTAAACTGTGTCTTCTTGTTTTGTTGTCTACCACAAAATAATATTCGTTTTACAAGTGATTTATCTTCTATTATTAAATACAAGAATACCCGAATAAATATCAAATCCTTTTCAGATGACATCGAACAAGCAAAGGGCAAAGTTTTTTTGAAGAATTTTAAAATTTAATTAAAAGTTGATTGTTTAATTACAAACATTCGGTAGAATAGAATAGAAAATTTTACAGTCAAATTCTAATCAACTAATCTAACATCGAAGTCCAAGGTCATCGAAGTAGTACTCAAAATTATAATAATTGCCCATAGGTCACGTTTAATTAATAAAAATGAGTCAAAATTACAACTCTTTATGTAAAACAAACAAGTTTTGCTTACATAATTTTCATGTCAGCAATTTAATTTTTAAGTTTTATTATTTGTAGCTATTTTTTTAAGATTCACATTTTTTTCAATAAAATATGCTGTGTAATAGGAATTATAAAATATGGCATTGATAACACATTGTGGTGACTTTTTTATTTAATCGTTTGCGTTAAATTTGAAAATCTTCTTTAAATTCGTTTAGCAATAGATTAATAAAATTTTAGGCACAATTTTTCAAATCTAGTTTTCACAAAAATGCTTTTTCATCTAGTTTTCTTTTTAAGATTAAAAATACTAAAAATCTTGTTTTTTCTATTACTAAGAATTCTCATACAGAAACTTAATGAAGTTTTGTTTAAAAAAATTATTTTAAAAAGTTTGTTGTTGACTTTAAAACTTGTAGTCTAATTGTACTTCTGTATCTTAAAAATTAATTATTTCACTAAACAATTTTGTGAAAATATATTGATTATCTTAATGTGGTGATGAGTTCAGTTAATTAAGTAGTTGCTGATATAATATAGTTGGAAGACAATATACACCAGCAAAATTATAATTAAAAGGTCAATGGTCAACATACATGTATTAATTAGATATTGTTGCTGACTGTGTTCCAATCCATGCTATTCAGTACCAAAATTCTAAATTGTACTAAAACTGTCAAATTGGCAATTTGATCGTTCCAATTCAAATATATTCTAAATTGACAATTAAACATTGTTTTGTTTGTTTTTTCATTTAATTTTAAAACCTAGAATTATATACGGTCTGTCCGACGAGGAGATTTCAATATAAAATATTAAGTTGCTATATTATATGATTATATAAGGCATAAAAATTTAGAATTAAATGGCGGAAATAGTCAACTAAATTTTTGACTATTTCAATTTAGAGTTTTAGTACTAAATAGCATGAATTGGAACACAGTCTTTATATATATTTGCATTACACAATAAATATATGATCAATAAACTTACTCGAAATAGTTTTCGACGTTTTTTCTATTGAAAACAAATTTATAACAAACAAAGAAAAATAATTGAATTGTTTAAATACGAAAAATATTTGATGTTGGATGCAGAAAAAGAATAGCTATTAATGAATACACGCTATTAACGCTATGAATACACGCTATTATACACGCTATTAACAAGCTATTAATGAATACACGCAACAAGTACATATAGCGCGAAAACATTTACAAGCTATAACATAAACCTCTTTTAGAACTAATGTTCCACAATACACGCAACGCAACAATACACATATAGCGCGAAAACATTTACAAGCTATAACATAAACCTCTTTTAGAACTAATGTTCCACAATAACATACGTTCTCTGTGGTGTTTATTTGTTAAATAAGCTGAATAGAAATTGGTTGTCATACACGTACAACTAAAATGAATAAATTCACGTTCAAGAAGATCAACAATTATTTAATTGATCAAAGTTAGTACTAAATCAAAACAATCACAAAATAAACGTTTTGACTACTTTGTTTTCATATTAATTACACGAAAACAAATTTAATTTATAGAAATAGCATTAACCAAAGTTATGTTATAATACATAGTTAAACCAACTTAGCAAGTGGAACTGCGTTTTAAGCCAGATTTATAAAAAGCAGTAAAGAAAACTCACCTCAATATCTTTTGGATTTGTCAATACTAAAAATCCTTGAATACCGATATAAACTCGAAAATTATCCTGTTTAAATTGATACCAGAATTTACATAATTGCTCAAAATTTTCTAAAATCAAAAACAACCAATAATTTCACAAAAACTTGTATCACATTTTATTTTTTATCAACAAAAACCTCTTGCCCCATTTCGAAAATCCAAAGAATTGCCCAAAAACGGAATAGCAAATTTCCCTGGAAATTTATTAATATAACGAAAATATGTAATGTACAAGTAAAGCCAATAAAATGTTGCAAGAATTAAAAACACAGACAACAAAATTAATAACATTTTTAATTTAAATCAAAAAATCAAATAAAATTATTGGTAGGTAGTTACAACCGCAAAACGTTTATTGTAAACTGAAGAAAAAAAAATTCTGTTTAATCGAAAATTAATCGAAGTTTGATACAAACACAATGTAAACGAAATAAACAAAATTTTTAAATACATAAATAAATTAATAAAAAATTAAATATCCTTCGTCAATAACAACAACTTTTTTATAAAATTTGATGCGAAAAAATAAAACATTTCAACATTACAGGGTGGTCAACTTAAGCAAACATATTACAACTCGATAGCATCGGAACGAAGATAACATTTGTTATATAAATACTTTATTTAAGCTGAGCCATCTCCGATAGTAATCACACCTAATTGGGTGACAGCATTCAGCCAAGTTTTCAGTCGTCAATTAATTCTATTTTTGCTTGACGTTAACTTAACGATATAACAATTAATTTCTCGCAGAACAAAAGTTTCGAAATATTATCTTCCTCTGCTTGTGGATCACGCTGTATATTGTGTAATATTTATATCGGTATACTTGAAGCTACGGCATGTTCAATTGTGATTCGTTTTGAACATTGCTTCAAATAAAAAAATAAAACTCAAGCTTTAGATACATAACTGTCTTACGTATATATCTTCTTTCTGTTACTTTCCGTTTCTTCCATTCACTATCAAAAAAAATATTACATTCATGTTCTCGTGAATAAAATATAAACAATTTATCAGGTCAATTGTTTTTTAATAGATTACACTTAATTGAGAAAAAGTAGCACAAAAATATATAAATATATCACAAAGCGAAAAATAATTGTGGTCATTGATCTTTTCCTGTTTATTAATTATTAATATGTATATGAATTATAAGTCACTAGAACTGATAGTGTATTCTTTTCGGCTCAGTACAGTTCCAACACCGAATTATTGTTTTTGTATTGAAATTCATTCCAAAAGAATACAAAATTCGATAATTCGGTGTTGGAACTTGTTCGGTACAGCCGAAAAGAATACACTATGAATGTATTTCAATTGAAATGAATGAAAAATTGCTTTGAAAGTGAAAAATCCGGAACAAAGTTTTAAATATCTTCATTCTTGCTCAGTGATCGAAACGGCATCCTTTTGATCAGAGTCAATGGTCAACTTTATTCAATTCTAGTGACTTATAATTCTAAGCTACATAATGGCATAGATCCATTATGTCAGATAATCATAATACCCTGCTAAAAATACGAACTCATCTTTTATTATAGAAAGCCGAAGACAACCGAATTTTGAAGTCAGTATATGACAGGAAAATTCGATTGAAACGAGTAGCGTGCTCACATATGAAGCTAGACGGGCCGCGCAGAGTTAGAAAATGGTTAGAGTTGCAATTTCTTCAGAGTGCAGTGTCTTTAGTATTTATGCGATACTTTTATGGTACACCAAATTCTTGTCCTTTAACGATGCGGATGTTTTAATTTTATTTCAAAATACATCATAATATTTTTGTTTAGGAGAAAATAAGCTAATTGATACCTAGCGTCAAAATGGTAATCGAGATCACGTGCGCTTGCATCTTTTGCACGTTTGCAGAGAGTGCTTTGTGTACGCGTTTTAAGGTTTTTACAACGCCAGAAGACAAGCCTGGCGTGTTCTTTAATTTCTTGAATCTTTTTTGATAATCTTAACCAGAAGAGCATACTTCTTTTTCCAAACTTCTATTTCCAAAAGACACACATTACAGGCGGAATTCTTAAATAGCCCTAAAGATGTTTTGAAGGATCATGAAGATGTGTTGACTGTGATAGATAGAATACCTGGGGGATAAACGTATTATTTTTCTTCGTTTTTAAATATTATTAGAGACAGTAAATTTTTCTTATATTTTCAGTTATTATTATTTTTATGATTTTCGAAATAAGAAAATTTAGTTTATGAAATGCTTTTGGGGGGGCAAACGTATTATTTTTCTTTGTTTTTAAATATTATTAGAGACAGCAAATTTTTCTTATATTTTCAGTTATTATTTTATTCGAATTTTGATTCATTGCAAATTTTCACTGCTAACTGATATTAGTGTAACTTAGATTTGACAGATTTTTGGGATTTTTCGGATCATAAATAAAGAAGTTATAGACGAATTAAAATGTATTTTTGAATTCAACGGCCTCCCACATACAACATGAAAATGGAATTGCCCAAGTATATATTTTATTTTCACAAAAACGATAAGCAGGCTACAGACCTTCAATCAATTTGTCAATCAATTCGAAAACAAAAACAAACGAAATAAAATTTAGTGTAAAAATCCCCTAAATTTTATTTCGTTTATTTTCGTTTTCAATTGATTGACAAATTGATTGAAGATCTGTAGCCTGCTTTAAGAGAAAAAAACACGAAACAACAAAAACGAAATTAGAAAATTTACTTTATGAAATGCTTTTGGGGGGGATAAACGTATTATTTTCTTTGTTTTTAAATATTATTAGAGACAGTAAATTTGTCTTATATTTTCAGTTATTATTATTTTTATGATTTTCGAAATAAGAAAATTTAGTTTATGAAATGCTTTTGGGGGGGATAGACGTATTATTTTTCTTTGTTTTTAAATATTATTAGAGACACCAAATTTTTCTTATATTTTCAGTTATTATTTTTATGATTTTCGAAATAAGAAAATTTAGTTTATGAAATGCTTTTGGGGAGGGGATAAACGTATTATTTTTCTTTGTTTTTAAATATTATTAGAGACAGTAAATTTGTCTTATATTTTCAGTTATTATTATTTTTATGATTTTCGAAATAAGAAAATTTAGTTTATGAAATGCTTTTGGGGGGGATAAACGTATTATTTTTCTTTGTTTTTAAATATTATTAGAGACAGCAAATTTTTCTTATATTTTCAGTTATTATTATTTTTATGATTTTCGAAATAAGAAAATTTAGTTTATGAAATGCTTTTGGGGGGGATAAACGTATTATTTTTCTTTGTTTTTAAATATTATTAGATACAGCAAATTTTTTTTAAATTTTCAGTTATTATTATTTTTATGATTTTCGAAATAAGAAAATTTAGTTTATGAAATGCTTTTGGGGGGGATAAATGTATTATTTTTCTTTGTTTTTAAATATTATTAGAGATATCAAATTTTTCTTAAATTTTCAGTTATTATTTTTATGATTTTCGAAATGAGAAAATTTAGTTTATGAAATGCTTTTGGGGGAAAAAAAAATAAATATCGCAAAGGCAATATTTTCAATTGTCTGAACAATGGAAAAGATTTTTCCAGTCTATTTTTTCTTAAAATTATCCTAACACTATATTTCTGGGCAATAATAGCATGGTATATTGTAGACTTGTGCATTCCTCCCCAACAATTCCAAAAATATTGTAAAAATTAAATAAAATCAAATTTTTTTCAAATATCTAAAAATATTGCCAAAATTATAACAAAATCAAAAATTGAAACTTTTTTCAAAATACCAAAAATATTTAAAAAATTAGAATTAAATGAAATATTTAAACTTTTTCTAAATTCTAATAATATTCCAAAAACTGTTAAAAATTAAACTTTTTCCATAATTCTAAAAATATTGCAAAAATTATAACAATATCAAAAATTGTAACTTTTCTCAAAATTCTAAAAATTATATTAAAATCAAAAATTGAAAATTTTTCAAAATTCTTACAAAATTAAAAATTGAAACTTTTTTCAAAATTCTAAAAATATATATGAGCAATTTCACGAAGATTCAACAACGTTTTGACCCCTTTTAGTTTTGATTATTTTTTGTTTATAGATAGTCTTTCATAAATAAAAAATATGAGTTCTCTTAGAATTTTTTTTCGACCAGGGGTCTTCACAGGGTGCCCCTCAATTTTTTGTTATTTTGTGATGTGAGTGCATTTTGACGAGCGATTGTAGAAAAACTTCTCAATCGATTTTCATAAATGATATGTCGTTGAATAGGTATTACAAAGTTTTTAAAAATGTACACTGCTAATTTTTTGAAATAATTTTTAACGGTGTAACATAAGAAAAAAACGGTGTAACATAAGAAAAGATGGCGCTACACCTTTTTTTTTTAAACTAAATTGAAGCTTATTTTATATCTAACTTCTTGTGAAAGTTTAGGACATGCATTCTTTTTTGTTTTAAAGATAAAATTCGTTGTGCATATGACTGTCGGGAATCAGCTTTTTTTGTTCTGAAGGAAAATTATAAAAATGGCGTTATAAACTAAGAGATTTTTTTTATGTTAAATATCAAATATTTTATTATTAGATGAACTTTTTAAAATATATAAAAATTATATATGTAGTACAATGAATAAAATAAATACAATTGTTAAAAATGATTTACTTATTTTACAAACAGAAGTTTCTTTTGAATAGGAAAACACTTCTGCAATTATTTTCTTCGTATTAGATGGCATAAAAAAATTAAATATTTATTTACCACCTTCAGTAATCACTTGTCATTCTTATAAAAAATAATTTGACAGTCTCGACTGCAAACAAAAAAGCCGTATTAATAACTAAATATATTTAGGAACTTTTGACTGGAGAAGTATTATGTTTGTATTATGTTGTTATGGAATCATAAAGTAAAAGATTGTATTTTAACATTAAATTACAAATATTTTATTATTGAATAAACTTTTTAAAATATCATACAAATTATATATGTAGGTTAAAGAAAATAAATATAATTATTAAAAATTATTTACTTATTTTACATTCAAAAGTTTCTTTTGAGTTGGAAAACATTTTTGCAGTTATTGTCTTAGTAATTAATGGTACAAAAGAATGAAATTTTTGAGTTCTACCTATAGTAATCACATTTTTTTATCGATTTTGTAATTTTTCTTTTGTTAATTGATATTCATTTTTATCGGCGTATCCAAAGTTCATGGTAGATTCCCATTTTAAAGCCCATTCGAAAAGTTTTTTTGGTGTTTGAATAATATCTCTGTTCCTCATACTATAACGGTGTGCAGTACGCTTCAGTGTACCACCAATCCCATCACAAGGTCCCTTTTCATGGCTGGTAGCATGAAAATGCCATTCTGCATCAAGCCTAAATTCTTTTTATGGTGGCATAAGTTAATTAGGTTATGTTTATTTTTGTATTGAGAAGGTGCGCTTTCGGTGTTATAAATTATTTTCCTAATATTGGAATTTATATGCGTTCTGATGAATTCAATAAGTTTTGTAATGAAAGATGGATTGTAGTACTGTTGTGATCGTTTATATCCGAAATGAGTATAAAACTTCAGTGCTGTATATATTCACTTGCGACACTTTTAAAATAAATGACAAATGGATAAATAGTAGCTTGTGAATTATTATTATAATCGCCTTGAACCGCATCCTGAATTATGAAGCCGTAGTTTTCAGAAAAATCCCCTTGAACGAAGCACTCTCCTGCTTCTAACTTTTTTTTTCCTCAATGAATGTAGATTGCTGTTTTGCTATAAAGTTGTGTGGTATCAAAATTTGTAAACGGCAAACAAATTTTTTCATAAATTCTTCTACAGTTCATTGCACTTCAAAGTATGACAATCTTCTGTTAATTCACCACATAAAACAAAGTCAATTAATGTTTTATAATTCTGGACAGCAGCATCAGTAATCCAAGCATCTTAGAGTGTTGAATCATTAGTTTTATATTTTGATGACACATTATGAACTCCTTGGGATAATTTTATACATTCTTGTGGTCGAAGGGACGTGAATTTAGTAAATCCTATTTTCACATCAGGAAACTTATTTTTAAACTCCACATAAGCTTCATTTAATGTACATAGCAATAAGCGCTTTTTTGGATTTATCTCCAAAGATCTCCTTTTTTAAAAGATATTGTATTTCGTTTGTCTGGCATTAATCTACTGATTTCATCACTTATATAGAACTGCTCCACAACATTTATATCTGTTGTAGATACACCTCTTTTATCCGTCGCAGATGAATGCTGAAAATTATTTTCATGTTGAGTTTTACTTTTTTCAACCAAATGACGAGTAGCATTACTTCCAAATATATCTTGAATCTCCTGCATTTTCATTTCTTGCGGTAAAATTGACAACATTTTTTGTTTTTTAGCATAATCCCCATTGTCGAAATGTATCTTTAAGTTTCTAATAATTTCTTCATAACGTTGCCTTATTTTTGCATTTTCAGACAACTTTAATACTTCTTCAGTCAAACGTTCCTGAATAGACTTAGTTATTTGAACGGCTTTTTGTTTCCTGTAGTCGAGACCGCCACACAAATTTATTTTAAGAGGTGAAAGATGATCCGATATATGCGGCACAATATGTTCGTTTAAATTATTAATTAGCACATCACGCTCTAAGTTAATCAAGTTTGGTGTTTGAACATAATCCCGATTAAAGCTGGCACCAATCACTTGATCGGTTTGCGTTTCATCTGATGTTTCATTTGAAGATGCGTCATTGGATACTGCATCGTCACCCACTGTTAGTGATGTTGAGAAATCTGAACTAGAAGGTAGTGTTGACTGATTGATTAAATTAAAATAACAAGATGAACATATTCGCTTATTCTCCATTGCACTAATCCCAAGAACATCTAAATGTTGTCGAACATTCTCTGTGATTTTCCTTTTATTTGAAGAACACTTAGAGTTTGAAAATGGTTTAACGCATCTATATTCACTCATTTTAGAAAAATTAAATTTTGAAAGTTTTTGTTAAAGTAATAGAATTTACCTGATAGTGACGAATTTAAAACTTCATTTATATAACAAAAATGGGATTTAAAATAGTAATGCAATGCAGGCATCAATAAAAATTATATACGCCTATTTTTTATGACCAAATATAATTACTCTATATTTGTTTACCTGAGCATCTGTTCAACCTTTTGAAATCTTTGTCTTAATTACAGCCATATATAATTTAAAATCCTTAAGATGGTTTTTATTTATTTTTAACCCATATTAGTTTATGCCTATACTCACTTAAAATTAAAATTAGGTTTTTCAAATTTTTCAATCATGCATATCTAAAAAAAACAGCATCCTTTTAATGGGATTAACGGGGTTTTTTTGGATGGTGTTTTGGTGTTTTTTTAAACGGATTAACTTTCACAGGTAATTAAATAAAAACAAGCTTCAATTTTATTTTAAAAAAAAATAAAAAAGTAGGTATAGATGCTAGGCCATCTTTTAATTTAGTTTTCTTATGTAACACCGTTAAATAAGATTAAAAAACTAATAACGCACAATTTCAAAAATTTCTCTTTAACACCCCTTCAACGACATATCATTTATGTAAATCAATTAAGCAGTTTTTCTACAGTCGTTCATCAAAATGAACTCTACATGATAAACTTACAAAAATTCAAGGGCACCCAGTGAAGGCCCCTGGTGGAAAAAAAAATTCTACGAGAAGTCGTATTTTTCATTTATCAAAGGCTATCTATAAACAAAAAATAAACCAAATTAAAAATGGTCGAGTCAAAATGTCGCAAAATTTTGCTGAACTTGACTGAAATTTCTCATATTTTCTTTATTGAACAATAGTAAAAAAGTAAAAAGTAAAATATTTGAACATTGGGCAGTACATTTGAACGTTAGATGTTTACGTCTAGCGAGTCTATCCATGTTACTACATTAAACCCGATTAAACCCGTATGTCGCTACGCCACTGGTGAAAGTTTAGGACATGCATTCTTTTTTGTTTTAAAAATAAAATTCGTTGTGCATATGACTGTCGGGAATCAGTTTTTTTTGTTCTGAAGGAAAATTATAAAAATGGTGTTATAAACTAAGGGATCTTTTTTATGCAATCAAATCGATTGCAAGTTCATTTAATGTGTATCCATGTTTTGTTTTAGGTAGATTTCATAGAAGAGTCTACCTATTTTAAGTTTAATTTTTAATGTGTCACAAAAAAAACCATACGCTAAATAAAAAAAAAGTCCAAGCGGCACGTATATTCGCTAGAAATAGGTAAATTTCGGGACCAGACAGCTTTGTGTACAAATAGAATTGAATGTGTCAGATTATTTTAAATAAAAAATTTAAGTAGAATCATCCAAGTCCAGAATAATCCAAAAAATTTATCAAACCAAACTAAATACATTAACGGAAACTACTTTATCAAAGCGATTTCGGAACAGTTTTATTTAATTTGGTTAAAACTACTTTTAATAACATATTAAATCCACCAAAGAGCAAATAAACGTTCTCACAACGTCACAACGTCACACCTACAAAACCACCACACATAATTTTTTAATCTAAAATTGTCAAACAACTCTTACACCTCAAATAATTCAAGTATCTACAATTTAGGAAGACTTTTGTAAATGTGTAATCAATATGCATATAAGAAAATATTCCTTAATTTTAAACAATAATGACTCAGCTTTGTTTTAATTTTTTTTTAAATTTTTGCGAAAAAAAATAAAAACTAAAAAAAAAAAACAAAAGAGAATATGTTTAATATATCTATGTGATATTTTTATATTTTTATGGAAGTTGTTGTTGTAATTGAATGGCATGCATTAGGTTTAATGCTAATTACATTGAAACCTCTTGGGTTAGAAAGTTGAAGATCTCGGAGGTTATAGTTGAAAAGTTTATCTAAAAGTAAGTATGAGTTTAAATAACATAAACTCAAAAAGGAGGAAGGCATGGCCGTTTGCGTTTGTTTTCGTTCTAACAACCCTGGTGTCTCAACCTCTAGACTTGAACTATTTTTTTTTTTAATTTTGGAAAGATTTACGTTCTAGTTAACGTGTGTATACATTTTCAAAAGTGAGATTGGCCATTTTCAGCAAAATCAAGGACAACACAGTTTATTAAATTTTTAAAACAGCTAATTTTTCAGGAACCTGCAACGCCAAGGTTGTCATTTGGAAAAAAATGATAGAAATATGTTTAAATATTCAATATTGATAAGTTTTATTAAAATATTATGATTCATACGGAAGTTATAACGCCCGACTCTATTATTCGACTTTTTCGGCTCTAGCCACTTAACCTGTACCCGGATATGGCCAGTTCGCGAACTTGTCCAAAAGATATTTTGCCGCAACGTATACAGAAAAAATTTTTGTTGTAGGTCAAGATATGCGATCGTGAGAGTGCCGGTAAATTCCGTTATAGCTCATATCGGTATATATATATATATATATATATATATATATATATATATATATATATATATATATATATATATATATATATATATATATATATATATATATATATATATATATATATATATATATATATATATATATATATATATATATATATATATATATATATATATATATATATATATATATATATATATATATATATATATATATATATATATATATATATGTATATGTATATATATATATATATATATATATATATATATATATATATATATATATATATATATATATATATATATATATATATATATATATATGTATATATATATTTTTTTTTTTTTGTTTTTCCGTCTCCGCTTAACGCTTATCTTTCATAGTCGTTTGGCACCAAAATTTTCCCGAAATTCCGAGATGAAGCCCATTGCAATAGGTAGATTTTTATATGAAATCTACCTAAAAACTGCTTTCTACACATACAGGCGGACAGACACAACATATATTTTCCTTTTTTTTTTGTTCTATATGATAATTTTTTTTATTATTCTATTTCGTTTGAACATTATTCTTTTAATTTTAAATTGTAACTCACAAAAAAAATCGAATAACTTTAATAATAAGTTTTAAGTACTAATACAATAATTTGGTTCTAATTTCAGGTTACAACTGACCAAGTTCATAAATATTTTTAGTATTTATAGTATTACAAATAAAGTAAAAAAGAAAATTATTGATTGTTGATCGCAATGAACTCTCCCGTTTTCGTTTTATTTAGCAAAGAGATAAAATATAACAATTAAATTCGAAATATTTTAGAGAGAATACAAACATATAAAAAAACTATTATGCCTTTGATGTTTTTTTACAGGAAGTCCGAAGATTATGTATACTGATTGTGTGGTGATAAACAGTGTTAATGAAAAAATGTAATGTAGCCGTATTATACATTAAAATGGAAATGTTTGGTGGTTTTTTCAAAACCGAAGTAAAAATTGTTTAATAGGATTTTATAGAAAATTTCCTATGCAATTTTCCATCAAAACTTTGTTTTTCAATACGATATTTCAAACAATACAAAACATTTTCGATTTAAATTTACATTAAAATAATTGTGTAAACACAAAATATTTATACATTTTAAACATAATTTATGTTTAGCTTAATAAAATTCACCTAATAATCACAAAAATGAAAAACTGTCCACAAATGGTAAATTCAAAAATTGGTGTCAAGACTATTATTGTTTTTATATATACCTATATAGGTCATTCTTTTACAAACCGAACACCTTTCTGACCGACACATTTTTGAATTAGCTGAAAGGGTTTTATATCGAAAAATAGATATGCGTGTTCGAGGATTTTTTTTTTAAATATAACGGTTCTACATTTCCAGAATTGCCCGATTTTTGGCTTGACGAGTTATTTTCAAAAATTCATAACTTCGGTTCTATTAAAGATAGAAACCTTCAGTTTGTTTTATTTTAAAGTTAAAAATGCTAGTTTAAAAAATTAAAATTAATAAAAGTTAGTAACAAATTCCTATTGTTATAAAGTAAAAAAAATGTTCAAATCGATCTTTAGTCATTCCCCCACCTATGAAATGAGTTTTTAGTATGACCATCGTATTCCACGTTTCATTTCCTATGAAAAACGTTAGAAATAAATTAATTTATCAAGCACGGGATGACAAAAAATTCCATATATGGGTCATTCTTTTACTTACCGAACAGATTAGGACAAAATGTGACTAAGACATTTTTGATTCAGCTGAAAATTTTGTACGTACTTGACTTGATCGAGGATTTTTTCTTTATTTTTTTAAGGGGAAGAAGAGCGGACAATATAGCTATTGAGTATTGTTTTAATGTAAATATAAAAAATGAATAAAAGTACCAAAATGTGTTAGCAAAAATTTGTATGTCTCGAGTTTTGTGATAACAAATTGTAATTTGTATTATTACTTCACCACAATTTTAAATTGTGTGAAGTAATGCAATCTATCGAGAAAAAAAAATCTTACATACCCCAAATTTTGTTTTTTCTTTTGTTTTGGACCATCCTCTATCTAACCAATAAAAATTTTGGTGTACGTCTGTGTGTGGGTATGTGGGTGTGTGGGTGGGTGACCTTTCTGCATAGGATCTTGATGAAACTTTGGCAAATGATACAGGTTCACTTGAAAATGGTGGATCTGGATTCATTTCAAATTTGGATAAAATGGCGGGGGGGTTTCCCGATCACCTCTAAGTTTAAATCTTGAATAATTTCTAATCCCGGCTTATGATCTTATGGAAACTTGGTATACATATAAGGTTTTAGTACTGTTTCCAATATTTCTGCGTACCAACTTCCGGTTAAAAAGTTTTTCTTTCAGGTGTTTATCCCTACTGTAACCTACAATTACCGATCGATTGTCATGAAACGTTGGTAAAAGCTTTCAAGTAATATGATAAAGATTTTATCAGCTTTTGGCGTACATTAGATAAAGGGTTGGGGGGTCCACCATACAACAGATGGTTTTTTCCACTATGTTTTTAATGTTTGTTGGGAGCATACAACATTCGTTCCTAAATTAATTTTGATGACACTTTGGAAAAAGATTCAAATATGTATAGCAAGGAACTGATTGATTTTTGAACGATAGTGAACAATGTGGTGGGGGGTCCCTGGAGCACCTGTTTTTTTGAAAGCTCAATAACATCTGTACCTGATCATCGAATTGGATGAAACTTGGTACATAAGCATTTAGTACGGTTCACAACAGTTCTGCATCCCAACTTCCGGTTTTTCAGTTCCGGTTAAAACATTTTTCTTGTACTTTTTTGAGGTTTTTTCAGTGTCTTTATGCACAATACAGCCTACAATAATGAAGTGATTATGATGAAACTTATGAAAAAGGTTCCAATCAGTGCGAGAAGATAGTTATCATCTTTTGGGACACATTGATCAAAGTGGCGGGGGTCTACCATACAAATGCTGACTTTTGATATTTTGTTTTTAAAGTTTGTTGGGAGCATACAGACGTCATTCATTAATTTATTTAATGACACTTTAAAAAAAATAGAGACTTAAATAACAAAGAACTGATTAGTTTTTGGACAATATTGGGTTAAGTGGTGGGGGGTCTCCCGAACACCTGTTTATTGTGTCACCATTTTTTCAATGTTTGTTGGGAGCATACAGCATTCGTTCGTGAATGAATTTTGATGACACTTTGGAAAAAGATGAAAATATGTATGGCAAGGAACTGATTAGTTTTTTAGCGATAGTGAACAAAGTGGTGGGGGTGTCCCATCACCTGTTATTTTGAAAGCTCAATAACATATGTACGTGTTAATCGAAATGGATGAAACTTGGTACATAATCATTTAGTACGGCTTACAACAGTTCTGCAAATGTACCCAACTTCCGGTATTTATTTTACTTCCAGTAAAAATAATTTAATTTAATTTAATTTAATTTTTTGAAGTTTTTTCAGTGAATTTATGCACACTACAGCCTACAATAATGAAGTGATTATGATGAAACCTTTGGAAAAGGTTCCAATTAGTGTAAGAAGATAATTATCATTGATCAAAGTGGCGGGGGGTCTACCATACAATTGCTGACTTTTCACACTTTGTTTTTAAAGTTTGTTGGGAGCATACAGACTTCATTCATTAATCAATTTTAATGACACTTTGAAAAAAGATGGAGACTTAAATGACAAAGAACTGATTAGTTTTTGGACAATATTGGGATAAGTGGGGGGCCTCCCGAACATCTGTTTATTGTTTCAATGTTTGTTGGGAACGAACATTTGTTCGTGAATGAATTTTGATGACACTTTGGAAAAAGATGAAAATATGTATATGGTAAGGAACTGATTAGTTTCTTAGCGATAGTGAACAAAGTGGTAGGGTCCGCCGAGCTCCGGTTTTTTGGAAGCTTAATAACATCTGTATCTGAAGATCGAATTGGATGAAACTTGGTACATACACATTTAGTACGGTTCACAACAGTTCTGCATCCCAACTTCCGGTTTGTCACTTCAGGTTAAATTTCTTTTTTACTTTTCCTTGTACAACAGAATTTATGTTTGTTGGGATACTGCTGCTCTCTTTAATATTTTTATTATTAGAACTACGCGAAATCTACAACATTGGTTAGCTTTTAGTTAAAGTATTTGATGGATATTAGCTCATTATATATCCAGAACACTATGTTTCCAGAGCTGTGGTGAAGTCAGCCTATGCATCAGCGTCGCAATATTTTTTTTTATGAAATTCACACAAACATCGTCTTTAGAGATTACGAAAAGGAGGTGAATTATAAGCAGTCATTTTTTTGGTGTGAATCATGATCAACATTTGATAATTTTTCTGTCTAAGTTTTGCAAGACAGTCTATATTCTATATTCTATAATAATACTATCCAAACTGTTATCCTCTACTGCATTGTATATGTCAACATTTAAAAAAAAACATATTTTTTGGTTTACGGTTTACCGACGCTTTTCAACAATTTTAATAAATACGAGTGGTCAAGGGCAACAACCGATAACAACATTTTCACCCGCAACTGTAATTAATTAACTAAAATTTGAAACATTAAAAATAATTATGGTTTAAATGATATTTTAAATGATGCTAGATTTTTTGTGATAATGATTTGAAAATGTTTGGTTCAGAGATAGAAACTACAATAATAATGCTACTATAAATGAACGTCACTTAAACTGCATCATTTGTGGCAGTTCTATATATGATCCTTCCGAGGGTCAATCATATGTTACTAATCATCCATTTTATTATCCAAGTTAAGAATCATAATCTAACTATTTTAATAATCAAACAATCTCCTTTTCATTTGGCGCAACAAATTCATATGTTATTCGTTATTTAAGATTCTCGTGATGTTAGGCTATGAATGAAGAAGGTGGTGAGAAGTTGGATCTTCTGAGTGACTTATATATTTACCAATTTTTTTATTAACGGTCTTAGCTGTGACGGTCTTGGCTTCTTCGATTTAGGGGTCCTCAGAGTCTAATTTATTTATTTCATTTTGCTTCCATCCGTTTTCACAGTCTCCTTTGGCGTGCATGACCATTTATTTGTGCTGAATAAGAGGGGATATTCTTACTTGAACCTTCGAGACTGAAGCTTTCCGGATTTAAACCACATCTAGGCACGCAGGCCCTTCGTTTGTTCCTGCTAGGGTTCAGGTTGAGTTCAATATAAATCATTTGCATTGGTCTAGCCAGTGGCGGATTATGCCTTTAAGGGGCCTGAGGCGGAACAAAATTTTGGGGCCTAAGATTTTACCAAAAATTTTGCAAATGAGTTTGATTAAGACTATTTCTTAAATAATTTTTTATCCGCTTCAGAACGGAGAAAGATCGTTCCCCACTTGCGTTGCATATCGGCAATGTAAGAAATATTACCTTGTACATCTTAAATGGACAAGTGATGTTCTCTTCTTTTATATATTTTAAAAAATGATGTACTTCGTCTTTAAAATATTGTACTTCTATATCCCTCGCATATGTATTTGACAATTCTAAAATACACTTATCAACTTCATCACTGGATATATTTTGATCAAAAAATAATTTAAAATTATTTAAAACAGTTTCATATACGGACGTTCTGGTAGACATTTCAGTGGCAAGTCTATCACAGATCATATTGCGAGTATTTATAATAAACAATTCTCGTCCTACTAGCTGTGTATCATTTGCAGATGATTCATCATACATAATTTTGCGTTTTCTTTTTCGTCCTTCTTTGTAGCTAATATTGTCTGTTAATAAGTTTGCTTGCTTTTCTATGCTCTCAAAATCATTCCGAACATCATCAAATTGGGATAGGTACTCAATGCATGTTGGCGAAGCCTCCCAGTCAAGCAAGTAGTGGACTGTATTTATATTTTGATGGAAGAACTAAAATCTTACCGGGAAGGCATCACGGCAGATGATAAGTAGTTGAATTATATTTGCCTAATCATAGGCCTCGATGACGATGATAAATATTTTGAATTATATGTGCCTAATCATAGGCCTCGATGACGATGATTAATATTTTGAAATATATTTGCCTAATCATAGGCCTCGATGACGATGATAACTATTTTTGAAATATATTTGCCTAATCATAGGCTTCGATGACGATGATTAATATTTTGAAATATATTTGCCTAATCATAGGCCTCGATGACGATGATAAATATTTTGAATTATATTTGCCTAATCATAGGCCTCGATGACGATGATTAATATTTTGAAATATATTTGCCTAATCATAGGCCTCGATGACGATGATAACTATTTTTGAAATATATTTGCCTAATCATAGGCTTCGATGACGATGATAAATATTTTGAATTATATTTGCCTAATCATAGGCCTCGATGACGATGATTAATATTTTGAAATATATTTGCCTAATCATAGGCCTCGATGACGATGATAACTATTTTTGAATATATTTGCCTAATCATAGGCCTCGATGACGATGATAAATATTTTGAATTATATTTGCCTAATCATAGGCCTCGATGACGATGATTAATATTTTGAAATATATTTGCCTAATCATAGGCCTCGATGACGATGATAAATATTTTGAATTATATTTGCCTAATCATAGGCCTCGATGACGATGATTAATATTTTGAAATATATTTGCCTAATCATAGGCCTCGATGACGATGATAACTATTTTTGAAATATATTTGCCTAATCATAGGCTTCGATGACGATGATAAATATTTTGAATTATATTTGCCTAATCATAGGCCTCGATGACGATGATAACTATTTTTGAATATATTTGCCTAATCATAGGCCTCGATGACGATGATAAATATTTTGAATTATATTTGCCTAATCATAGGCCTCGATGACGATGATAAATATTTTGAATTATATTTGCCTAATCATAGGCCTCGATGACGATGATAACTATTTTTGAATATATTTGCCTAATCATAGGCCTCGATGACGATGACAAATATTTTTGAATATATTTGCCTAATCATAGGCCTCGATGACGATGATAAATATTTTGAATTATATTTGCCTAATCACAGGCCTCGATGACGATGATAAATATTTTGAATTATAGTTGCCTAACAATGGCGGCGGTTCCCAATATCGACCACCTGTTGAAGAGAAAAAACTATGAGAGGACCAATATCAAGTCCCTTTGAGCACTCGTCTCAAGCCCCACTCCTATCAAAAACACAATGTACTTCTCTACTTCACAACTTTATTTTCACAGCAAGAATATTGAATACATCTTAACATTTTAATTTCGAAAACACAACTCAAACAAATGAAGACCAAACTTTGACTTCAAAAAAATCTAAAAAACTATATTACAATTATAATTACACAGCTATAAATACAAAATGTACATGAGTACGTGGAACCTTTTACTTTCAACAGAGCCACACATTTTCAACACCTCAACAAATATTGCTGAACTAAACTGTTTTATCGCTAACCGATACGCCAGTTTTTAAAAAGTGGTGAAAATGCGAACTGAGCTGAATAAACAAACCAACAATGTCAGAATGACATTTCAAAAAATAATGTAAAAGGTAAACAATATCTAATAATTATCTAGAAAAATATCCTTATTAATACTTGTTTTTATCTCTTGCAGCTAATTTCAAAGCAACAAACGACTGTGGAGGATATCAACGTTGGATTTAAGAGAGATAAGAAAATTTAGATCCATTTTTAGATTAAATTTACTTTCAAGATGATTTTTTTATATTTGCAGGAAAATAACAACATAAACCTGGATCCAGCGTGAACATCCTCCCCCTTTTTTAAAGGAACTTTAAAATAATTATAATAATGAAAAGAAGCTAATTATTTACCATTTAATAGTACTTGCAATTTAAGTGCTATTAAATGAGAACTGCAATTATGAATGATATCCATTCATGTATTATTAAAAGTTTTTTTTTAATGTTAAGTATTAAGACTAAAGTGATATGCCTAGTTTAACTAATACAATTCGAAAGGAAAAAAAAATAAAAACAATTTTCCTTAAACCATACTAATTATTATATAAAATTTAATTCATTTTAATTTTTACTTGAGATAATTCATACTATGGGTAATTAACCTAAGAGGGTTTCTTTTTAAAAAAAATGATAATGACGGTATGAAATTTTAATTTACAATTTTAGATGTGTAGTTTTGTAATAAAACTAATAAAAAACATATTCCTGGTAAAATAAAATAAACATTCATTAATGTTTTCGAAAATATTCTCTTTTACATCTTTCTTTTCCAGAATATAGTGACAATTGGTATTTCTACAAGGTAAGTCAATCTTACACATTGTTTGATGCGAAAATCATCGTTCCCGTCGTCGATGACTGCATCAATGCAGTTTTGAACGGGAATTGATTATGACGAGTCATTTAAGTAGTAATAGTGTGAAGCAATTGGGTTGTTTAAAACTGGTAAACTGACAAAGTTCGACGACAAGGATGTCAGGGCTAATTACTGATTTTACAATTTAGTTATAGAAAATGATTAGGTCATTAAATCGATCACAAGGGTATGATCATCGCAAGGTAACACCTATAAAGCGAAGACAATCTTATCTTAATAATGGTGGTTGTAATCTTATACGATGATACAACTAAATATTTCCGAATAATAATGGGGATAACTATTATATTATACGACAACTAAAACCATTCCAATAATAAGAGCGTTGACTACTATTGACTCCGAAGATACAAAATTTAAATGTTCCAGTAGTACGACATATGAGTAATATGGGAATCGAAGATGTGAATTGAACTGCTCCAACGGTACGATCTATGTTATCATAGGATCGCAGAAACAACAAATTTAAATGTTCCATATAATGACACCGATGACTTAATGGAAACCGAAGATACAAAAAATTTAAAAATTCCAAGTAGTGAAAATTTGACCACTAAGGAAGTCGGAGACAAGTTAAATGTTCCAAAATGGTAAGTTATAACACTAAGGAAATCGAAGACAAATTAAATGTTCCAAAAATGGTAGGTTATAACACTAAGGAAATCGAAGACAAATTAAATGTTCCAAAAATGGTAGGTTATAACACTAAGGAAATCGAAGACAAATTAAATGTTCCAATTATGGTAAGACCATTAACGGAAAACTGACGACAAAACATGAAAGTTTCCAATAGTGGTGAATTGACCATTTTTAAGGAACCCGAAGACACGAAGACGATACAAAATGGTGATAACTGACATGAAAAAAAGAGAACTTAAAACGATGACTATTCAAATTATTGATTAATCGTCGATGAAATTTATAGTCCGGCCATCAGCATAGAACCAATGTTCCTTCAAAAAACTCTAATATACAAATAAATGAGGATATGTATCTAATGTCTGCAATAACCGATAACAAAGGAGCAGAAGTTTAATTTAATTTTAAATTGACACAACGACTGTAACGAAGAGGTTGGGCTGTCAGCTACACTCTGTGGCGAAGAAAATTTAATAGCAACACATGAATGTTAACTGTTGGAAATATGATAAAGACTTGGGTTCGACGATAAAATTGTCCTTACATAGTCCAAAAACCAGCGGGTGTTGATCAATCAATGAAACTAGACTTCAACATCTCAAGCTACTCAGAAAACCGACAACAAAAAGTTAACACAACGACTATAAGCGAAGAAGGTGGGCTGTCAGACACACTCTGTGGCGAAGAAAATTTAATGCTAACACATGAGTGTTAACTGTTGGAAATATGGTGCAAATTTAAAAAAAAATCGTTCCATCATCCAAATACCAGCGGGTGTTGATCAACTCAATGAAAATGGATTTCTTCAATTAGATCAAGATCTCAAAATACCGTATCAGCTTTAGAAGATAAGATGAAATAGATAGGGATTATATGCTGTGTCCGAAAATGAGGTATGGACGGAGAATCCATCATTACCTGGAGTGCAGGTGTAATTTAAGTTGTAGAGACAAATTAAGATGTTGATGTCCCTTATGTATTGCTGCTTTACGAATGCGGCAAATCATAGCTCGAAGAACTAAAATTGACAAAACTTAGGTTTAGGGTTATTATAATAAAAAACTATAAACCCAGAAGTAGACACAACTCGAAGAATTTTATGCTGTGTGGACATAGCTTGACAAAATTTTTTATTTAGTTTAAGGGGAGTAATATAGCATACTCTACCCTTCAGTAGCGCGATTTTCCAATTATGAAATCGATTGTACATAGCTTAAGGACAACTAAAAGGTTTTATTACGAATCATCGGAATTAATAACTATTGACGAAGTTTTCGGTAAGACGACATGAACATGCATTTTGACGTTGACTGGGTGTCACCAAAACAATAGCTCATGTCTACTGGGTGCACTTGAGATCTGAATGAACAAGAGAATACATATTAAACGTCAAGAAGCGGTACAATCGATAGTAGCGAGGTTCTACTAGATGACCTGAAATTTTGATTTTGGTGAACAATTTCAGACTGATGTGGGATGTGATGTCTATGATCGATGATGGTTGACTAAATAACGTTAGCGGTGGACTTAATTCGCCGAGTGTGATTTAGAGTTAATCCTTAGCTCCGGTCTCGATTGGGAGAATACTTACACGATTCACAGCTCGTTTGAGCTCAGAGTGCATGGTCTTAACAGTTACCACTCTAATTATACCATCCTTCCCTGGGTGCACGTCCGTAACACGTCCTAACAGCCAATTCAACGGAGGCAAATTTTCATCATGGAGGACTACCATTGAACCAACTTGGATCAAAACGGTTCCTTGTTGCCATTTATACCGGTGCTGCAACTCTGACAGATACTCACGGTGCCATCGCTTCCAGAAGTGCTGTATCATTTGTTGGAGTTTCTGGAATCTAGATAATCTATTCACGTTTAAATCAAGTAGCGACGGTTCGGGTAACGCTGTCAACGGTGCTCCGATGATAAAATGGCCTGGAGAAAGGGCGCTTAAGTCATTAGGATCGCTTGACAAGGGGGTCAAGGGCCGTGAGTTGAGACAAGCCTCAATTTGGGTTGTTAGGGTAAACAGCTCTTCTAGGGTAAACCCTGAGGTTCCAACAACTCGTCTGAGATGATGTTTAGCACCTTTTATTGCTGACTCCCAAAGCCCTCCGAAATGAGGAGACCTTGGTGGAATTGTAATCCACTCGATGTTATGAGATTCAGTGAATTGACAAATCGATTCTTGGAATGGTTGTGAGGTGAATAAGGTCTTTATCTCTCGCAATTCATTACGAGCCCCAATGAAGTTTGTGGCATTGTCGGAATAGATTTTTGTACAGAGTCCACGACGAGCCACAAATCGTTTTAAACAAGCAAGGAAGGCGTCAGTTGATAAATTCGTCACAACCTCCAGATGAACAGCCTTTGTGGTGAAACACACGAACAAGCATATGTAGCACCTGTGCTTAATTTTGGATCTAAGAGATTGAATAGAATAGAATGGGCCGCAAAAATCGATACCGACGACGGTGAATGCTCTGCTAGTCTTTGTTATTCGATCGAGCGGTAGATCACCCATGATCTGACTGTGGATCAGTGGTTTAACTCGGAAGCAGCGAACACATTCGTGAACTACTCGTCTACACACATTGCGACCACCCACAATCCAATAAGTTTGTCGGAGGCTATATAACAACGCTTGAGGCCCGGCATGAAGAAGTCTCGTATGTTCGCGCCGCACAAGTAACGTAGTAAATGAGTGGTGTGCTGGTAATAAGATGGGATGCTTATGGTTTTCTGTTGTTGATGCTTGCAAGATTCGACCACCCACTCGTAATATTCCCTTATCATCGAGAAACGGGGTCAACGCAATAAGCTTACTTTTAAGTGGAACTTGATGAGAGTTGTTGAGAGCATTTATGTCTTCAGCAAACGCTTGGTGCTGGACAAGTCGAATCAACAATGCGGTTGCCATCTGAATTTCCAAAGGTTGGAGTTGCAGAGTAGTCGTAGAGACAGAGTCATTCTTTCGTCTAGCATTATTAGCGAGGCGACAAATGTAGGCAACTACCCGAACCAATCGATTAAAACAGCTGAAACGGTGGAATATGAAGTGTTCTTCTACCGGACTTTGAGTCAAAACTGGGATTGGTGCTTTACGAAGTTCCAAGCCAATCGAGTCCTGAGAAAAAATTTGGTTAGATGTTGTCGACCACGTTGATGATGCGACTGTCAAGAAAACTGGACCATTCCACCAGAGAGAGGCAGATAGAAACTGTGACGGCATGAGGCCTCGAGATACAATGTCGGCTGGATTTTCTAAGGTTGGTACATAGAACCAATCACTAATGGATGTTAGTTCATGAATTCTGGTCAAGCGATTCGCTACAAAGGTCGTGTATTTGTACGGTTCAGAATTGATCCGAAATAGCGTAATTTGTGAGTCCGTCCACAAATATATTGCATTGAACTTCATTCCCATTACATGGATTATCTTGTGGACCACTTCTGCCAACAATACAGCCGCACATAGTTCTAGGCGAGGAATGGTCTCTTTTTTTAACGGTGCAACCCTAGATTTTGAGCATAGTAAAGTTACGTGAAACTGATTCGTTTGTGCGACAGACCTAGTATAGCATACACATCCGTAGGCTCGCTCAGACGCATCGCAGAATCCATGGAGTTCAATACTAACTTCCTGATTGGATGTTATTAATCGAGGTACCGTGATTATCGACAAAGCAGACAATTCATTCTTGAACTTGTGCCAATGGTGGATAATGGTATCAGGAAGGTGATCGTCCCAAGACAAATTTTGATGCATCCATATTGTTTGCATGGTCAACTTTGCAGTCACAATGACCGGGGCACAGAATCCCAATGGATCGAATAGCTGACAAATTTCGGACAGTAACGTTCGCTTTGTAGTGGCCAATGTCGCAGGTAATTTGTTGAATAGCATCTCAAAGGTGTCGGATTCAGTATTCCACATCAATCCTAACACAAGCGTAATTGAAGATACTGTGGCATCGTCTGATGCCAATTGTTTCGCATTAGATACAAATTTTCTCAGCTCAAAACCCCCAAGATGTAACAATTCAATTAAATCGTTCTTCAACTTGATGGCGTCATTGATATTTACAGCGCCAGTCAACACGTCATCGACATAAAAATCGTTTTTTAAGACATGTGCAGCGGTAGGGAACCTAGATTCTTCATCACACGCCAGCTGCTTCAACGTGCGGGTTGCCAAAAAGGGGGCACAAGCAGTGCCATAGGTTACCGTGTTGAGATTGAACGTTTGGATGGGTTCAGACGCGTGATTTCGCCACAAGATCCGTTGAAGACTTTGTTGGTCCCTTTGGACAAGAATTTGTCGGTACATCTTGGCGATGTCCCCGGAAAAGGCAATAATGTGGTTGCGGAACCGAAGAAGTGTTGACACCAAATCCGATTGAATGGTAGGACCAACCATCAAACAGTCATTTAAAGATATGTGGGTTGATGTTCGTGCTGACGCATTGAACACCACCCGCAGCTTGGTGGTGGAGCTTTGTTCCTTTATAACACCATGATGAGGGAGATAGTAAGCAGGATGGCCTTTCAACTCGCATACTGGTGTCATGTGGCCCAGTCGCCTGTATTCATTCAAAAACTCCTGATACTCTTTATAGATCTCCTGTTGGCCCAAGAGGCGAGACTCTAAAGAAAGAAATTGACGATGTGCTGAAGCATATGATGATCCCAACAGAGCCAAGTTTGATTTTGTAGGAAGACCCACGATGTAACGACCTTCTGGTGTTCTGGAAACGTTGGACTTATAGTGTTCTTCAGCGGCAATTTCTTCTTGAGACAATATGGGCTTTGATGTGATGGTTTCAAGCTCCCAGAACTGTTTGACCTGATTTTCCAATGTCTGAACACTACAAAGGGCAACGTGGGATTGAGGAGATCTATTGATACTGAGTTTTGTTTTAGTCTTACCACAGATAACAAACCCAAGCTCGGAGTCATACAAGAGTGGCCAATCGTGCACCCTGACCGATGAGCCCTTGAATAGTTGGTGATAAATTTCTACCCCCAGTAATAGATCAACACGGTCGGGTATATTGAAAAACGGATCTGCAAGCACGACCCCTTTAGGAAGTGCGTGTGATGGCACAGAGATTCGTGACGATGGCAGATCGTTGGTGATTTTTGGGAGTACATAAAATTTGAGATTAGCAGAGAAGTCTGAGGTCCTAGACGATATGGTAAGATAGATCTTGTGTATAATTGTAGTATCGACTGCTCCAATGCCAGAGACGACCTTCGCTGTTGTGTAACGACGAGCTTGTAACAGCTGGCACGCAGCTTCGGATACAAAATTTAACGTCGAGCCACTATCCAATAAGGCTCTGCACAGCACTCTAAACCCATTATTTACAGATGCATGAACAAGTGCAGTTCCAATAAGAATTACGTCCTTGTAACCTTCCGATGATGTTGAAACACGAGAACTCGGTGTAACGTTCGCAGAGCAATTGGTTTCAACCAGTGGCTCAGCGGCATTTGTTTCGATATTATCACACTTATGTACTAAAGATAAATTGGGCGATCGTTCAACTCTCGTATTATTTGTTGGTGAACTATCTTGTGGGAAGTGGAGCAACGTATGATGTTTCAATGAACATTTGTTGCAAGCAGGACGGTTACAGTTGCTTGCTAAGTGTCGTTCTATCAAACAGTTTCCGCACAGCCTACGATCTCTGATAAAATAGAACCGTGACCTAGGACTCATGCGCTCACTAGAAAATGATGGACAGTGAGGTAACGTGTGATCTCCTGAACAGTAGAGGCATTCGGTGTTACATGCAGTGGGGTTGGCAACGCTAGTTGTGTTGAAGGACATTGACTTATGAGATCTTAGAGGACGGGATGAACCTTGAGGAACATTGGCTGTTATCGCGGACAAGACTCTGACACGAGATCGGAGCAAGTCAATCAGGTCAGAGAAGGAAAGAATTGTTTTTGGTTTCATACCTTTGATTATAGCAAGTCTTGACGAGCTGTCTAACCGCTGAGTCAAGTGGTGAACTAATAACAGATCCCACTCGCTAACGCGTACATTTAATGACTTCAGTGCACTAACATGTTTGACTGCCTTGTCAACAAAATATTGCAGTGCCTTTGGTGAATTTTCGTGAGGAGTTCTGATGTCATAGAGTTCACGGGTATGTAAACGTTGAATGGATATTTCATTATCATAATGATCTCGTAAAGCTGCCCAGGCAAGTTCATAGTTTGCCGCTGTGACAGGAAGACTCTCGACATAGGAATAAGCTGTACCAGTACGAATGCTTGAAATCAGATATAAAAATTTTACAATTGGGTCAAGATTCTTCACATGAATTAAATCCACAAAGACGTCCCGGAACGCCAACCAATCAGTTTCCATTCCGTTAAAGGATGGCAAGGTGATTTCTGGCAATCTCATTCCCACACTAGGAGATGTATTCGACGTAAGCTCGTGAAGTGATGCATTGTGGAAAGATGCCGAAGTTGGACCATCGTCCAATCTTTTAAACTCATGGATTTTATCTCGTAAGATTGTTTCAAATGACAGGTAGTCGTCATCAAAAGAGGTTCGATCAGCAACGAAGCCATCATCAAGTGATTCCAATTTAGATTGAACCCCATCATATTTTACATTTATGGACTGGATTCGATGCAATAACGCCTCGACTCCACCTATTGAGGACAGTGACGATAACTGATTTTTAAAACTGGTTAACTGTCCCTTAAAAGCCGCTCGTTGTTTCTTTAACAACTCGATTTTTGCCGGGTCTGCCATGTGGACAGTTGCAGTAAGTACGAAACACACGTCCACACCTAAATCAACACTGTTGTGCGTGTATCTCCACGTCAAAGGTGGCAAAAACCAATGGGACTGTGACCAGAATTGTAATAACAGACACTTGGTACACTCATGACGCCAGGAACCGACGATTCAACACCATCAACAGCGGTGCAATTGATTAAGACAGAACACTTAAAAAAAATGTAAAAGAGAAAATTTCAAAAACTTAAAGCAGACTTAATATTTTCCAAAAAGGTTTATACATAAGGTTAAGATCAGCGATATAACAATTAAATCAATTAATGAACCATAAATAATTATTAAATCTAGTTAAAGTTATAATTTTGTACCTGGGTTATCCAGTTGATTGAAGATTGCTGATGGCTCAATGCTCCATATCCGGCTCGAAGGACCAAATGGCGAAGCCTCCCAGTCAAGCAAGTAGTGGACTGTATTTATATTTTGATGGAAGAACTAAAATCTTACCGGGAAGGCATCACGGCAGATGATAAGTAGTTGAATTATATTTGCCTAATCATAGGCCTCGATGACGATGATAAATATTTTGAATTATATGTGCCTAATCATAGGCCTCGATGACGATGATTAATATTTTGAAATATATTTGCCTAATCATAGGCCTCGATGACGATGATAACTATTTTTGAAATATATTTGCCTAATCATAGGCTTCGATGACGATGATTAATATTTTGAAATATATTTGCCTAATCATAGGCCTCGATGACGATGATAAATATTTTGAATTATATTTGCCTAATCATAGGCCTCGATGACGATGATTAATATTTTGAAATATATTTGCCTAATCATAGGCCTCGATGACGATGATAACTATTTTTGAAATATATTTGCCTAATCATAGGCTTCGATGACGATGATAAATATTTTGAATTATATTTGCCTAATCATAGGCCTCGATGACGATGATTAATATTTTGAAATATATTTGCCTAATCATAGGCCTCGATGACGATGATAACTATTTTTGAATATATTTGCCTAATCATAGGCCTCGATGACGATGATAAATATTTTGAATTATATTTGCCTAATCATAGGCCTCGATGACGATGATTAATATTTTGAAATATATTTGCCTAATCATAGGCCTCGATGACGATGATAAATATTTTGAATTATATTTGCCAAATCATAGGCCTCGATGACGATGATTAATATTTTGAAATATATTTGCCTAATCATAGGCCTCGATGACGATGATAACTATTTTTGAAATATATTTGCCTAATCATAGGCTTCGATGACGATGATAAATATTTTGAATTATATTTGCCTAATCATAGGCCTCGATGACGATGATAACTATTTTTGAATATATTTGCCTAATCATAGGCCTCGATGACGATGATAAATATTTTGAATTATATTTGCCTAATCATAGGCCTCGATGACGATGATAAATATTTTGAATTATATTTGCCTAATCATAGGCCTCGATGACGATGATAACTATTTTTGAATATATTTGCCTAATCATAGGCCTCGATGACGATGACAAATATTTTTGAATATATTTGCCTAATCATAGGCCTCGATGACGATGATAAATATTTTGAATTATATTTGCCTAATCACAGGCCTCGATGACGATGATAAATATTTTGAATTATAGTTGCCTAACAATGGCGGCGGTTCCCAATATCGACCACCTGTTGAAGAGAAAAAACTATGAGAGGACCAATATCAAGTCCCTTTGAGCACTCGTCTCAAGCCCCACTCCTATCAAAAACACAATGTACTTCTCTACTTCACAACTTTATTTTCACAGCAAGAATATTGAATACATCTTAACATTTTAATTTCGAAAACACAACTCAAACAAATGAAGACCAAACTTTGACTTCAAAAAAATCTAAAAAACTATATTACAATTATAATTACACAGCTATAAATACAAAATGTACATGAGTACGTGGAACCTTTTACTTTCAACAGAGCCACACATTTTCAACACCTCAACAAATATTGCTGAACTAAACTGTTTTATCGCTAACCGATACGCCAGTTTTTAAAAAGTGGTGAAAATGCGAACTGAGCTGAATAAACAAACCAACAATGTCAGAATGACATTTCAAAAAATAATGTAAAAGGTAAACAATATCTAATAATTATCTAGAAAAATATCCTTATTAATACTTGTTTTTATCTCTTGCAGCTAATTTCAAAGCAACAAACGACTGTGGAGGATATCAACGTTGGATTTAAGAGAGATAAGAAAATTTAGATCCATTTTTAGATTAAATTTACTTTCAAGATGATTTTTTTATATTTGCAGGAAAATAACAACATAAACCTGGATCCAGCGTGAACACATGTCATAAAATTTCCTTTTCTGTTCGAATCAATATCTTCTCGATGACCACGAAATGCTAAACCCAAAGTAGCTAATAGCTTTACTGTAGCTGCAACTCTTTTTAAAACTTCCCGCCAGCATTTTTGTTGTACTTCAATTTCACGAGCTATTTGAGTATCAGTACGTCCAGTTACAAACAATCTTTTTTTCAAATTTTTCAAACAAATTTTTTAGACAATCTTTTTTCCAATCAACGTTGATAAAACGAAATATACAACTAAAGCTAAAACACCTATCCTATATCAATCATATCATATGGAAGCCCTTTTCAAACGTTAATCCAAATGATAAATTTAGCATGTGTTGTACAAAAAATACATGGATTTTAAGCATACAATAAAAGATTTCAATTCTACACGTTAAAAAGTTTTCATTTATTTAGTTATATATGAAATTAATCTAAAATATGTACAATTATATGCTTAAAATTGAGGTTTTCAGTTTAATGCTTTCAATAAATTGTAGGTCTTAAAAGAAATCCAAAATCATTGATGAAAACATAAAACTCAAATATACTTCCAATATCCAAAAAATACTTATCTGGATTTTGTTTTTATCAATAATTTTGCGATTGATATAATAACAGCCCATTGCAAATAAAGTTTTAGTATTAATATTCATTCGTAACAGTGGAATTTTTCAAAACAAAATGTTTTTTTACTATACAAATTGGAAAACGAATTTGTACATTAAAAAATAATAAAACTATCAAATTAGAATTATTAAAATAAATACATACATGAAAAAAAGTAATACAAATTGACAACCTAACACTTTTACATGTGGGATAATATTAAAAAAATCTTTAGGCTATGGGTGTGCATGATTATCCTACTTTTGCACATTAAGAATAATCCGTTCATTAGATTTATACCGCTCCAATGTGTACATATGATTTTTGGTACATGTAATCCGACTCCAATACGATTACGGATGTTCACAAAAGTTGATTGGAAATTCGCTTTATCATACACTACCACTTTCGATTGCAAATATCGTGAATATTAATTTATTTATGTTTTTCTATTTTCAGGTACGGTGGTTCTGCAGATTGTCCGAGACATGTTTGAACGTGTCTCGTTGAAATAACACACACCTTCAAGTTTAGAACAAGCTTCTGGTAAGTTCTCTACTCTACGTACGCTACTTCTTTTATTCAAATATATCAACAATAAAATTCACTTTCACTTAATAAATTGGTTTTATTATATCTCAACAATTTTGTAACACATTTATATTTTTTATTTAAATATACAAACATACGATTTTACTTTTTATTTTTAATAACACAAAAATGCGACTGTTCTTCATGAACGTCTTTTACTTAAGAGAGAATTTTTGATGAGAGAGAAAACTTCTCGTCATAATTTTGTACACTGTTAGGATATTTTTGTTTCTTAAATTCCGCACACTGAACTTATTTTTTATTTCATTTAAATCTCGTATAGGCAATTCACCACAAGGCTTAAAAACTTTGGTTGAATGAACGCAGTCATCTGATATTTGAATACCTATAAAATATCAATACTATTTGTAGCGAGGAGCCCCCTGTGCATGTGGAGCCCGAGGCGGCCACCTCTTCCGCCTCTATGGTAATCCGCCACTGGGTCTAGCTAGTGTATACCAAAGAAATTCATCATATTATAATTAAATACTTGTCGTGAAATTTGTGCTTAACGTTGTTATATGTGAAAGATCATTGGGGGGAGAGAAGTCGGTGTATTTTCTCAAAAGTTTAAGCTTCAAAGAAATAGTAGAATTCTATTATTCTTTTTGTATCTCTGCAATTCAGCAATGAAAGTTAATACAAGTTTAACCGTAACTTAAGCAATAAAAAATTTCACTTATTCAACAATTCATTAAAAACAATAAAAATTAGAAAAAATTTTTATTGAATTAACTCAACACACATTTAAATATTGACCCTTATTTTTTCATTGTTATTTTAACACCATTAATAGCATTTCTCAATTCTTTCAACTCGCCAATGGCATGGCGTGCTAATTTACCCTCAGGAACATCAATATGCTCATACACCAACATGCTAATCGATTCTTTTAATATTTTTTCGCCATCTTCTAATTTTTCCAATAATCCAGATAATGTTATTGTTTTGTTCTCATAATTCAATTGAGCTAGCTGAACATATGGCTGATATAATTCATATAATCCAATTCCAGTTAACCGTGATAATCCTGGCTGTACAATTCTTAATACTGATAAAATTTCTTGACATATTTGAATTTTCCGATTTAAAAGATCAAAAGATGAATTATTATTGCTAGTTGCAATTATATCTCGTAACGTCGCAGCTATTGCTTGTTTTATTTCAATGACGTATGAATGGTTTGGATTTAAGAGTAAAGAATATTTGCTATTCATTTCTTCCAATAATATCAAACTGGCATTGGATGTTCGTAATTCATTTCTAGCTTCATCGAGTAGCTTTTCAACTTCAGATTGATCAATTTCAGAAAAACAATTTTGACATCTCCACTTCCTTTTTGGATTGGATGTAGGTGGAATACATAGTCCATTTTTACAAGATATACATGTGATTGAACTTAAATGAGTGCCCAACTCGCTCGGATCTAAGCATCTTTGACAATCACAATCAAAATATTTCCCTTTTCTTAGGTAATCTTGTCGGTCGGTGGTGTTCTGAAAATTAAAAAATATTCGTAGAAGATTTACAACGAAAATTTAGAAATTTTAAAACCCGATTTTTACTAACAAACAAAACTCCAGTATAGTTAATTGAAATAATCTCATTCTCTTCAATATCAACACTAGCATAAATGTTCATTCTATATTTACTATCAACAGTCATCATTGTATTTGAAGTACAGCTATGAGGTAAAGTTGCAGCTGTTGGATAAATGCCACGTAGCCGACATTCACTTATTATACCATTTAAGTCTTTTGGACCACGAATCTCAAATGAATTCACATCGAAAATACCACAAATTTTTTGAATTAGTTCTTCATTCACAATAAAAGAAAAATTTGTTTCATTAAAAATGTTTAAGTCTAACATAGGCTTTACCAACTCTGTATTAATTTCCTTCCATATATCAGTGTTCTTACGATGCTGAAGATGACTTTCCATATTCATTAAAATATCGAATTTTTCTTTGGTTTTTCCATTTAAAAGTGAAAGAATACATTTTAGTGGTGTTGCTATTGCAAAATTATTGATTAGAAAATCTTTATCAATATTTGTTTGTTGTTGTAAAAATAAGCATTCCTGTAAGTCATGTGATATACATTCTCGACATAATGGATAAATTTGACAAAATCTGAAACATAAAAAAATTATCATTAACGAATTAATTTGTTTGATATTATGTACTAAAAACAATTTGATGATTGATTGAAAGGTCGAAATATGTAGTTCTCTTGTATGTAAATCAGAATTGATAAACGGTATACGATATGAAAGTGTTTGCAGTAGAAGGTATAATTCAAATTATATCTCTGCAGAACAAAGAGCGATGATTAAGCCGTAAAATTACATAGGATTAAAATAAGCGCGATGAATTTAACAAAGATTTACTATTCTCGGTAATATATTGGTTAGCATCCCCGTAAGTAACGCAAGAGACCGGGGCTCGATTTCCCGGCGGGGAGATTTTTCATTCCGTTATATGCTATCTATGTTTAGAACTCACCTGCAAATATTATGGAAATCATCAAAACAATTTAAACAGCACGGTGGATCTAGCCTACTTGGAACAATAAATAAAGCATCATCACTTAATATTAATTCTCCTTTTTTCAAAAACTTTTTAGCTTTCGCATATTTCCCAAACTTTTCATTAACACAAACTAAATATTTTAGATTATCTTTATCGCATGAAAAACTTGCTGACATGTTCAACACACTTTGACTTACAGACACGAAATCTTAAGACCTATTTTTTACAAATTGTCAAGTACAACTGCCACTAAATATTTTTGAACTAAATATAAGATATACATATAAAATATTCTTTAATTAACCCTTTCTGGAACAACTTTTATTGATGGCTAATTGTTATGATCAAATGCGATCAAAGTTTTTCTAATCATACCATTTTGTCAGTAATACGAAACTATATCTATAAAATTAACCATAACAAGAATAGACCCTTATTTCAAGGCTATTCTTTATCGTTATAGTTAGTGGTTTAAACACAAAAGATTAAATCAACTAATATAATAAATACGTCATTTAATTAATAAATCTTAATATATCATATAACTATAATCTCTTTAAAAACTGATGAGTTTGATAAGTTTCGTGATGGCATAAAGGGTTAATTAAATAATTTGGCTAATCAAATAAGAAACAAAACCTTAAAAAATGTATTCATAGATTTCGTTATAGTTCACTTTCTTTTATTTATTTCTATTTAGTACCTAAAAATACATATATAATGTAATGAATATAATTAAGTCAATGTATAAATTTAAGCCAAAATGTAAATACTTTAATTTGTCTAGTTTTGTAGAAAGAAACAAGTCTTACTATTTAGTGTTATAATTTTTTGAAATTATTTCGCTTCTTTTCCACTTTTAACACAACTTGTTTTTTAATTATAAAATTCTACTTCTACGTTACTGCTACCTGAATCCGCAGAATACCTAATCATACACGAAAGAAATGCTTGCCAGATTTGTCCAAAGACTTCAAAAAATCGGTCTATTAAGGGCAGAGTTGGTTTGTTTTAAACACTTTTGTTTTAAACACTGTTTAAAACAGTGTTTAAAACAAATTGTTTTTTTTAAAAAAAACAATGTTTTAAACAAAATTTGTTTTTTTTTAAATAATGCAATGCTTCTTATTTGCTATTCAATAGAACTGTTGTAAACTGTCGTGTTTTGCCGTTTTTAATACATTTGACTACCTTAAGGCACCTTTTAGCATCTTAAACGTCACTAAAATTTTAAAATTTTTCAAAGTTTTCTTAAGTTTTTTTGTTAATAAAATGCGTTCTGCGGGTGTTTATAAAAGCAAATCTTTGTTTTTTGTTTTTTATATATTTTTTAAAGAAAAAATAACTAAACAATAAATTGTATCACATATAAAATATGACATAACCCAATAGTGCATGATAGGATTTTTTTTTTTAAATTTGCAGTAACAAAATTAAAAGGGTGTTGCCAATAATCTAGCTAGTGGTATAATCCTTGATCATGTGACGCACTGTCTTCCTCAATTATTAAACACCACACATAGAGTTATATGAAAGCTCGATTCTTCGAGCAATCGATAACGTGTCATCATCAAGGAATACTTCATACATAAAATTTAGGGTTGACTAGGTAGGGATATCTCTACTAGCCAACCTATTAGTACAAAACTGCTGGAGGATCTGTTATTCGATTCCCGACAGAAGTTCGATGGAGGAGCAAGTGAAATTTGCTTAGTTGCTAAATAAAAAAGTGGTAAATATGTGCTATTCCTGTGGATCAAAACGAACATCCTAATTTTGAACAGGAAATTAAAGATTCGGTGCGAGATTTGTAAAATTCGATTACGGTTATTTCATATCATTGATATATTAACATTTTTTTAAAAGATACTTAACATAGACTTGATAAAATAGGCTGAGGAACTTTATCAAATTTTAAAACCAGTCGCAAATATATATTTTAAATTTAAATAAAATTATATTGCTTCCAAATTCAAAAAATTGTTGTTTTCAATAGATTTTATGTTAAAGGTATATTCAATATTGTTACACCTTACCAGCCAATATTCTTATAGGAATGATATCAATAGCGTAATCTGTAATTTGCAATCGCCAGAAACTCAATTGCTTTATTTAATCAAATTGTTTCCCTGTTTTCCATAGTCTTTTCAAGTTGAGCTAGGAGAAGAAATTCGGAAATACGTTGGTCGCAGAGTTTTTATCATAATTCAAATTTCTGACGTTAGCCAATTAAGACAACCTTGCCATTAGATTGAGAGATAAACTACTCTTAGGCATCTTGGGACAACTATATGAGTGGCTACTAAGAATATTCAAGAAATCTTGAGAATCTTAACCATGATCCTTAAGAATCGCCACAAAACCTTGAGAATCTTTCCGAATATTGAGAATTTTCAAAGAATCTTGAAAATATTTGGACGTACAGACTATCTTCAGATAATCTAGCGAATGATGGGAATCTTGAAAATCTTTAGAGAACCTTTATTTATCTGACAATATTTAGGACACTTATTTTCTTTGGAGTTTAGTCACTTAAATTACATATTTGCATTTAAAACCGAAAAAACGAATATTCGTAGTATAAAACACATTTAAAACAAAAAAAACACAAAAAAAACAAAAGAAACACAAAAAAAACAAAAAAAACTGTTTTAAACAATAAAAAACGCGTTTTAAACAAAAAAAACAGTTTTTTTTGTTTTTTTTAAAAAAAGAAGTGTTTTTAACCAACGCTGATTAAGGGAGAACAGATCCGCAGATCAACTCTGTTCTCTCCCGCTAACGATCTAACTGACAGCCAATTCTTTTCAGCGTGAAGTGATCATTTTTAAGAATTTGTTAGTTAAATATCAATCTTAGATTGCTTATAAATCGCCGAACACAAGAATTTTATAAAAGCAAAGCTATAAAAAATGCACCTAACTAAGCATAGTCTCTAAAATTTTAATTTGTGGTGACTTTTTATTTAATCGTTTGCGTTTAATTTGAAAATCTTCTTTAAATTCGTTTCAATCTTTTAGCAATAGATTAATAAAATTTTAGGTACAATTTTTTCTAACTAGTTTTCATAAAAATTATTATTCATCTAGTATTTATTTCAAAATTCATTATTCATTATTAGGATTTTTGTTTTCTCATTATTAAGAATTCATATAATTAAACAAGAATATAAATAATATGTTTTGCCTATCAAGTTAAATAATTGATGTTCTTTAAGTTTATTTGAGTAATTTAAACACACAATAGTAGTATGAAAGTGTAATTTCATATTGTGTGATCCTTAAACATTTGCAAATATTGTGTCAAAGTTGTAGTGAAAGGGAGCTGCTCTAGTACGAAATAATTTGTTTATTTTTAATTATTCACATTAAAAAGTAGTGAAAACATTTTAACAAGAAGTTTAATAAAAGATAACATATTTCAAACTTAATTGTTTTATTTACTGATACGGGATACCTGTTAATAAGCGTAAAATTTGATGAGCTGATCTGTCAAATGTTGACATGTATAATTCAAAATTTGGAAGCATCATTGGTTAAATTTACTGAATATCAAAACTCATCTCAGCAATTCTCATCGCCTCTAGCAGTATCTGGATCATCTCTTCAGCCAACTTCAACATCGATCAAATCTGGTGAACACGCAGCAAAAATATAATAACGCAGTTATTTACAGCTATAAATTACCTAATAATAATTTTTTATCCTCAAATTTTTGTTCCTGTGAAATTTTATATTAACCAATCGGAGAAGAGAATTTTATATTCACCACAAAATTCTTATTTTTGATTGATTAAGAACACTATCTACAGTCTACAGTTCACATGTGAAAACCTAGCTTCAGACCTTGTTTTCCTTTTTTTTTAAACTCCCTTTTTTTACAACAACTATAGTAGATCATCACCAAGGGGGGTGTACTAAGGGAAATAACATGCTCTCTCCCGAGGTGCATATACTATTTTTTGCAGGACAAAAACCATGTTATACTATTTAAAATTAAAATAAATATTTATGCAAACCGAAACTATTAAATATTAAAATGCATCATAGTTGGCTGTGTGTTTTAATTTGCATGATATTTATTTCTATGGCTACAATAATAACAAATTATCGTTGTTAGGAAAATCAAATTTATGGTATTGTGTGGCATTTTATTGTACAAAAGTTGTAAAAAAATATTTGTGTAATGGATTCTAGCAATGTAGACGAGGTTGCAACAGAAGTCTAATGGTTTGTTGCCATCTAAATCAAAAATATTATACGAAAAATCATAAATGTATATATAAAGATTTTTTTCGACTGGTGTGGCAAGAAAAAAACTGAGAACTACACAGAAAAGGTGTTTCTTATATTTTTTGCTATGGTCGCAATATTCAATGTTAAAAGCTACCGATGGCGGTGAAAAATGATATAGATATTAGTCGTTTTCCAAAATTGACTGCATTTTTGAAAAGACAGAATGTTGGATATCAACCAAAAAATCAAAGATTTTAAAACAGCATATTGGTAAATTTTTACTTGAAGCTACAGATGAAATTTATTTAATGGCAAAAGTAAGTTTAATAATTTAACTATGAGTTTAATAATTTAACTATATTCTTTTCTTTTATAAAATTAAAGGTTACACTGATTAAATTGGTATTGCTGGTGCCTTAAGGTGTGACCAATTAGTCAAATTAATGGTAGACGATGTCCAGGATTTAGGATCATCAATTTTAATTTCAGTTAATAATCCAAAAAATCATGTCAACAGAATTTTTTGCATTGTCGCTAAGGAAGACAGCTTAATCGATTATGTTGCCATTTGTAAGAAATACAGAGCCTTACGAAACGAGAACACCAATCATAACCGTTTTTTTGTGTGCTATAAGAACAATAAATGTTCTGTACAAGCTGTGGGTAAAAATACTTTTGGAAAAGTACCCGAAAAAATTGCTGATTTTCTAAATATCTCTGAACCTTCATCTTATACCGGCCACTGTTTTCGACGTTCATTAGCGTCATTACTGGCTGACTCAGGGGCCGATATAAGCGCGTCATGATGGATGGAAGTCTAGTACTGTAGCTGAGGGGTATGTCGAAAATTCAAATAAAAATAAACCAAAAATAGCTGCGAACATACTTATGGGCGATACAAATAAAACTGCAAGCTCTAGTTTACCCTCTAATCAACAAATTTGAACAATTCAAGCAGTATGGTCCTCTATTCAACATTATCGGATACAGCAATTGTCCTGTTAATTTAAATATTAATATTATACATAAATATGTTTTTAAAATAATATTTAGTATATGTATTAGTATTACGTAAACGGAGCTTTATGTACTTTTTTAAATAAATCTTTTCATGGAATTCATTTCTTCTAACTGTAAATTTTATTACATACATTTAATGAATAAATATTATCAAATTGTTGTGTGTTCTTTCTAGATATAAAATGAAATAAATGTCTATTTTTACTACCCGACTACGGCTCGGTATGTGGTTGGTCGATGTATGTATATATGTTCATTCTGTTTTACATTATTTAGTATGCAAGAATGATTCTTTAACGACCAGGTCTGAAAACACATATGCTGAATAATGTATAGGAAAAGTGATACGTCGATAAAGTGGCACCCTTTGTCGATAATGTGGCACCCCTACGTCGATAATGTGGCACCCTTTGTCGATAGGGAGGCAACCTTGAGTTACCATGTCTCTATTCCAAAATTATTTCTAAAAAATCAGCTTAATTTTTCCTACCTAATATATGTTTTACATCTAAAACAAATTAATTGCAAACACCTAAGGAAAGTAATAAACAATCATAAACAATCAAATCACCTTGTTTGTAAATGATCTCAAAATAATTTTTTTTTCCTTTATCTTGAAACTCAAGGAATGAATTGGAATAGATCGTTTTTCGGCAGTTCATAGTTCATTTCAATAGCAGTTATGCAATTACTACAGTTTTGCAAATTTATAGGTAGATACATACTCATACTATTGAAGTAAAACTTCTTTAGGCGCGTTTTAAGAATTTGGCAACGGAAGATCAAAAAACGAATATAATATTCGGCAAATATACGATACAATTCAATTATGACACACATATAAATGTCGACATATAAATGTCGGAAGTAGTCATTTGAACAGATATATAGCCATATATATTCATCTCTATCATACTACAGTCTGATTTTGAATTTTAAACATATACATGCACACAATTCCAAAAAAACTTAAGTAGAAATTTAAACACAATAATATAAAAAAGAAACTAGAAGTAAAAAAGGCAAACGAATATTATGTTCGGCAAGTATGCGACAATTCGATTATGTGTATTGTATTTTGTATACGCTTATTCAGTATCGTATTAAACGTTGAATGAGTTGCACGTGTCGATTTTAGATTTAAATATCTAATAATATAATATTCGTAATATTTTATTGAGTTTCGTAATTTTTTAAATTTATATTTTGAATTGTTTTAGTTTTTTTAAGTAAAACTTCTTTAGGGCTGGTTATAGTAGTCATTGTGGTCATAGTGGTCATGGTGGTCATGGTAGTCATGGTGGTAATAGTGGTCATGGTGGTCATAGTGGTAATGGTGTTCACGGTGTTCACGGTGGTTATGGCGGTCATGGTGGTCACGGTGGTCATGGTGGTCATTGTGTTCATTGTGGTCATGGTAGTCATAGTGGTCATGGTGGCTATGGTGGTTATGGTGGTCACGATGGTCATGGTGGTTACGGTGGTCATGGTGGTCATGGTGTTCACGGTGGTCATGTTGGTTATGGTGGTCATGGTGGTTATAGTGGCTATGGTGGTTATGGTGGTCACGATGGTCATGGTGTTCACGGTGGTCATGTTGGTTATGGTGGTCATGGTGGTTATAGTGGTTATGGTGGTCATGGTGGTCATAGTGGTCATGGTGGTTATGGTGATCATGGTTGTCATGGTGTTCACGGTGGTCATGATGGTCATGGTGTTCACGGTGGTCATGATGGTCATATTGTTCATGGCGGTCATGGTGGTCATGGTGGTCACGGTGCTCACGGTGGTCATGGTGTTCATGATGGTCGTGGTGGTGTCACGCTGGTCATTGTAGTCATGGTGTTTAGATTTTGTATCGCGGGCTTTCCCGGGCGGGAAAAAACACTCAAAAAAATTTGCCCGGTAAGATTCACAAAATCGTTTTGTAAAAGTGCTAACAAAATTTTTTTGTGAATTTGCCAAGAAATGATAATCTTGATACAAAATTTTGTATAGTCTATTTGACTTTTTTAAATCTGAAATAAAAATTGTAAACTAACCAATTGTTTTTGTGATTTGGATTACAAATGTACAAAATCATAAATATTTCTAGATACAAATTTTTTTCATTCTTTTAACAAAAATATTGTTAAAGTTTATGTTGATTTTTTTAAATTTTAAATCATATCTCACTTATCCATAACAAAATAAAATTCAATTGTACAAAATTTTGTCAACAGAAAAATGACATTCTACAATTTTTATTGTCAAACTTAATACGAATATTGTCGATTTTTTTTATACTTTACAAAGAGACTTATGCAATTTAAAAAAACAAACACATTTTTTACAAAAAAAAGCTTTGCTTTTACAAATGCTTTTATAAATTTTCATAAATTGAAATTATGTATAACCAAAATTGGTATTAAACAATTTCAGTTTCAATTTGGTTGTCTAAGTTAAAATTCGCAGATATTTTTTAAAATTGTGATTATTTAGCAAGGTTTATTGAGATAAATAGTGTCATGATAAATAGTGATAGTGAAAATACGTATATGATAAATTTAGAAGACTATACTCTATGCACAGGTGAGAAATTTTACATATTTCCATATTAATAGGCCACTTACCGATTGCGTAGATATTGGAATTGACTCTTAGAGATAATGGATGAAATGAGTTGGATCAGATCTATAACATATTACAAAACCTACGTAATCGGTGACAGCCAGCATAAAGTAAAAAGATATCAAAACTTGTTCATTGTTTTTTTTAGATGCTGAAATTGAATTTACAGTGCTACCTCAGTTGGAAAGCTTAGGCTGTGATAATATAACGGCGTATAATATGTTTTAAATTTGAGTTTTTTAAATGATGCAGATATTTCAAAATAAAAATATAACATAAAAAAAAATATAATAAAAATTAATAATAATAAAAAATAAAAATAAAATAAATGTTAGCAAAACATTGTGTTTTATTTATTAACGATGAACTAATATAAATGAATGACTGTTTTACAAAAACAAAATATTAAATCCATAAATGTCTTTTGTTCACCAAATAAAAAAATTTGTTATTTTTCAAAAACTTTTGAGAAAACAAAAATTAATTTTGAGGATTTTACAAAAGATTTAATAAAATCAAAAATGTTTCGGGCATTTTTACAATTTAATTATAAAGCATACCATCTTTTGCTTGAAGAATTTGTAGTGCTTACAAATAATTTTTTGTATATCTACAAAATTTATTGTAAAAATGTAAATTTAACAAAAATTTTTGTGTGTTGTATATTTATAAAAAAACTGTAGAACCTATGTAGAATTTTGTTAGTTACACCTAGTTTTTTTTTTGAGTGAATATTTGTGTTGATTAAATTTGTTTTGTTATATAGAAAAATGAGTGATGTAATCTTTGCACGCGGTTAAAATAAATTTCTTTGGCTACTGTGGCAGGTATTAATAAAAAGATGAAATATAAAATAAATATGTCATATTGTAATTTAGAGTTGCATTTCATGATAATATAATTTGCAGCATGTGTAATAAAAAGTAATATTTACATAATGTGTTACAAAGTCAATTCAATTATTAACATAATTGAAATATGAAATTAGAGGTTTTTGACAAATTTGGTAAATTGATTGAAAAATGCATCAATTGTTGTACCAATTGTTAAATTAAGTGGACATGCATTCATCGTGAAATTTAATTTGTAATGCGTTGTAAGACTTTGAAAAACATGTAAATAAGGCTTTTTATTACACATTGTTGCAAATTATATTATTAAGAATATTAGAAAGAAACTCTAAATTTCAATATGACATATCTATTTTATTTTATATTTAATATTTTTAGTAATACCTGCTGCAGTGGCCAAAGAAGTTTTGCTTCAACAGCGTGTAAAGATTACGCACTTCATTTTTTTGTTTTCAGTTTTATATATTTATATATTTGAATTAAATGAAAGTTTATCATTTAAAATTAAATCTGTGGAAGCCATTTTTAAATGTTTTTCTGCTTCGACTAACCTCTGGGAAGTGCTTGTTAAACGCAACAAAGCAACTGTTAAAAGACTCTTAATAACGCATTGGAGTGCTGTTGATTATGCTGCAGTAAAAGTATTGGCCGAAAATTTTGTTGGGATTGTGGCTGCAATTGAGAAGTTAGGTGATCAACAAGAAAATGTAGACACTAGAAGCGCTGCACAGAACCTTATCCATGCAGCATGTGATTTTACGTTTCTTTGCTATCTTTTGTTTTGGAATGATATTCTAAGGGAAATAATATCTGTGCTCAGATTGGATTGCAAAGCAAGGGCTTGAATATTGATCAATTAGTAACAAAAATAGAGTCAATTCGTAACGGTCACATTGTAAAAGAGGCAATAGATCTTGCTGCGAAAAAATCGGAGGACTATGACATTCCAATGGAAAGCAGAAGTCGTTCAGCAAAATAAACTTAATTAAAAATTACTTGCGGGCAACAATGACCCAATGTAGCTTATTAATAATAATGCTATTAATTAAAAAAAATTATAAATTACGTTTATCGGCTTTTTATTATTATTGAGTTTTTATTTTTAGGGTGATAACACAATATCCGCCCCGGGTGCCACCCATGCTAGCTACGCCACTGTAGCCGTGGTCGTATGCCACCTACCCTAACAAAACAATACATTCTAACAGTAGTAAGCGATCATCAGCTTTAGGGCTTTAGTGCATCACGCTATACATCTACAGAGCGCGCTAGAGAGATGTATAGCGTGATGCCCTACAGCGGATGATCGCTTAAAAATCTACTAAAAGAGAATAGACGAACAATTTAACAAATTTATAAACATTTTCAAACTTTTTGGAAAACCAAACAGTTAAAATGCATTTTAAACAGAATGTTTTCCTTGCGAATAAATTGTATCCATTCTAGCAGTTTTGTGAATTTTTTGTATCTAGTATCCATTTAGTAAATAATGTTTCCAAATGGATACAAATGCATCCAAGTGGAAACGTTGCTATCAAGTATGTATTGATAAATCAGTTTACCTTTATAATTATATAAAAGAAGAATTACTGAAACATCAACAGGCAGCGTGGCCGAGCGGTCTAAGGCGCTGGTTTTAGGCACCAGTTCGAAAGAGCGCGGGTTCGAATCCCGCCGCTGTCAAGTTTCTTTTGTAAAATTTTATCATCTTTTTAGTTTTTTTTATATTTTATTTTTCTTAAATTTCGTGTTACAATAACTTATGGTTTTAAAGGCTTTAATATGGATTGTGAAGTTTCTTTTAGTTATATTCAAATTATGACATCGAATATTTTAATCAAATAAATGCAAGCTTTTGATGAAGGTTTTGTAATATTTAGATTCATTTTCTAGTAAGAATTAGACATTTTAATAATTTTGTTTGTTCAAACTTATATATGAAACAGTTTGGATATATACTACTGTCGATGAAAGCATAGCTTTCGAAATACGTATATAGTAAATAAAAACTGTTAGTTAACAAGAAATTAGCGATTTTATTTTAATTTGTCAGTGAAATTTATTGAGAATTAGACTATTGAGGAAAATTTAAAAACAAATATACACCATTTAAATGTCCTCTCGCTGAAACTAAGAATAAACGACTACTTTTAACCGTCCATAAGTAACGTTTTTATTTAGCGTATGGTTTTTGTTGTGACACATTAAAAGTGCAGTTAGCGTGGTTGTTGTTCTCACTGTATCGAGAAACCCGAATATAGCCTGAAACTAGCTCCACAAATACTAAAATACATTTTCAGAAAAATTATGTGTATTCCTTCAAAATAATACAATAAAAATTATAATTAAATCGTAAAATATTATGACTACTCTTAACTACTTATATAGGTTTAATCTTAAAATGTAATCCAATTAGCGAAAATACCAAACACTTTAAATCTTGTACAAGATAATAAAAGCATCTCAATCCCTCCGGATCTTTGGATTGATTCACATCAACAAGAGATCCCGTTTTCGATGTAGTAAATGATATGTGTTCGTCTCCGATAACGATCTCCAGTTCCTAAAAAAAATATAATTGATAAAATTTAACCAAAACTTCAAACAAAATAACATACTTGACGTCCCACACGATCCGGTGGTGGCCAAACATTATCATCTTCGTGCATTATTTCAGAATCCAATATAATTCGTTTCAATTCTTCCATAACGGAATGATGTACGTAGGCTTCTTTTCGGATCATTGTATCGTTTTTATAATTTGAGTTATTTGCATATCTTAATTTACCATCAGGACGAAATTCAAACTCCAAAAACTCATGACCAAATTTTCCTTTGTGTCCAACATAATAACGCAGATAAAAATCTTCAGACATTTTCTTTAAAAATCTTTTTCGGAAATTTGAAAAATCAACACTCCGCTTGACAACTATTTATTTATATTTTTGTAGGTTAGAATTTCGCCATATTTGTTTTCGACTGTACATGGGTGGATTTTTATTACATTTGGTTGGAAGTTGATGAGTTCGTTTTTTCTATTCAGATTTTCTCTAAAATTCGATGTTTTTGAAAGTATTTTTTATTTGTTTAATTATATAAAATATAAATTGATTAAATTAATTTTAATACATGATGTTTCCAAAAATCATTCCACACAATTTCTATCGTTGATTTTTTTTTTAAATCGTATAGATAAACATCTCGAACGATTTTTGAATAATTTTGAACGATGTTTTTTATCGTTCAGATTTAATTTAACATAACATCGTTTTTTTATTGTGGAAGTTTTTGTGTTTAAAATTGTATTAAAAATAATTTTTTTCATTTCCAATTCTGTATTTGTTTTGTAAGCCGTTATTTTTATGGTTGTTGTTGTAGAAAACACAGTCGACATTCTTTTTGTTAATATGATGCACTTTATTTAAAACGAACGAATTCGTTCGTTTTGATTTTGTATGCATCGCTTAGCTAAGAAAAAAAGGAATAAAAATTGTTCTCCCAAAGATTTTGCAAACCCAGGGCCCAGCGATTATCTAACAAACTCCGGCGACTCTGGGTCAAACCCGCGGAGGTGGTCACCTAGTTGTAAATAAGATTTTAAAAAACTGGTTTGATGTAAATTAGTTCATAAGTTCAATTTTATTTTCTATTTATATAATTTAAATACATAACTTGTGTTGCATTAGAACAGTTACATCCTAAATTTACTTAAATATAAGAAACCTTTCATAACTCAAAATAATAGAATACTACTGATTTTAAATTTAATTATATAAATACTAAATTTACAATTTAATTCTTTTGTTCTTTTACAACTATTTTGAATGAGCTCATATACAAGGCACAGAAATTAAATTTTATTTTTTAATTTTAAACTGTTTTAAAACGAAATGATTAAAGCAGTGATTTGAATGTTAATCTTATCAACTGTATTTTGAGGATATTTTTTGAATTTTTTCAAACAACTGCTTTGAAAACGTTTTACTTTATTTTTATTTGAATTAAATTAAATCCTAAAATGTTATGACATCATTAAATTTGATCAATCATATTTCAATTACAGTGATAACTACCGTATAGGGCAATTATCACCAATATTTTATTTTTTATATAGAAATATTAATTAAGAGAATTATAAATTAATAAATGTTTTAAAATTTTTATTCAAAAGATAATTGTTATTATTATTGTTCAATTATCAAACGAATTTCCTATGACCGGAAATAAATTCTCATAATTTTTTGGAAAAAGTCTCAAGCAGGTGGCATTGAAATTCCAAACCAATTCACATCCTTTCGAAATTTTTGCAAAATTTTTTTTCGAATTATCAGCAATTGTTGCAAAAGATATTACAGAAGAAAGGAGCTAATTGGAATTTGTTAAAAATAATTGATTAAATGTATTACAATTAAATTTTTCTTTAGATAAATTTTGTATAAAACACGTGCTTTTGTGATGCTGTTGTTTAATTAATTATCTTAGATGAATGTTTTATAAAAATTATATAAATTATTTAACAATTATTAGAACAAAAATCAAATATGTATGCATCTGTATCTAAAACGCCAATTTTTTTTTTCTTTTAATCCAGAAGCTAAACTTTACAATTAATTCATATAATTAAATTGATTCATGACAATCATATTAATTTAACTGATTAATTCGATTTAGAATAAATAAGGAAAAAAAAACCTAACACAACTTTGATGGCAGACCTTCCTATCTCTCTAATCGTAAATTCCTGCATCCATTTTTTTCTTAATTAATAAATCGGTTTGCTTCATATTCTAATACATAATATAAGTTTACGTTTACAATTCTAATTGCAACTTTAGTATTTGTTGAAACATTTTTTTTATTTAAAATAAATTATAGCTAATAACGGCACATGTAATATTGTATATTGTATTTTATCATAAAATTTTTTTTTTATGTTCTCCTTTTAAAAGTGAAAAATGATAACTGAATTTGAATGGTAATAATTTATAATTATTTTAAATCGTAATGAATATTTACAAAGTTTTTTTTATATTGCTTTATGAATATGAAAACAGAGGAATGGTAAAAAGTATTCATTTTTATATTTAAATATACTAAATAAACTAAAATCTATAAATAATCTCTAGCAATAACTTGTATGCAAAATATTATACAGCCAGACTAAACAAACTGCCGAACCACATTTTTAATGATAAACAAAATAATTTGCTTTGATATCGGTTTAAATTTAAACTTTTGATCATAAATAACCCTAAATGTTTTCTATATTTGTAACAAATTAAAGTTCGATTAACAAAACAATAAAGCGGTTTAATATTGTATTCTTGAGGAATAAATCGTTTTACTTCATCTTAAAATTGTCAAAAAGCCGTAGATGATATGTAAATACAATGGTATATAAATAATTATTTAGCAATAAGAAAAAGAACAAAAGAAGGTGTTATAGACAGGTTATAAACAACATACACTCTGATGTGTTGATGAACTTTTTTTAACCGGTTGCGCAAACCCGACATTATTTATTCCATTAAATTATTTTATTTTTGTTCGGACAAAGAAGAAATTCTTTATTTAGTCAATAAGAATTGCATTGACCTCCTCACGAGTAAAACGGAGATGAGAATATGTTGAAGGTTTAATCCATTCGATTTCAAATTAGTATCGTTGGTAATGAAATTTTCAAAAAAATTCAACAATGCGATCATCAAAAATGATAATTGATAAAAAAAAAAAAACTAACATATTCTGAAAAACGAATTTGATACCAGTTAGCAGTTAAAAGATTTTTGATTAGTTCACCAGTAAAACCAGTATTTTTATGATCAGCATAGCTGGTACCATTGGACCAGCAAAAATGAAAATAATTTTCGATTAAAACTGCAATCCGACCAGCTACATAAATCTTAAGCTATTGAAAAGCAATAATGGTTTCTAATTTATCACCAAAGATACTTGATTTTTGGCTAACTGACTCGAAATTTAAATTCAACTATCGAAATTTAAATAAACTTTCCACCAAAATTGGTTGGCTTGGCATACACTTATATTAACAATTTTACGAATGAAACTTGACTTTGGTTTACAGACGTACGTGCGTTTTATGAATAGGAAATCATGCTGTAAACAACCAATAAAGATGACATTGCCGAATTTTTAAAACCTGTCCTAATCAAAAACTATATTTGGTTCTAATTCAGCAACAAAGTTCCAGTCCACCAGCGCGCTACGTTCTACCACAAGATGACATTAGTTGACTGAGTCAGCAGAACTGATATCATCGTACAATCAAAATTACATAATACCATTTGACCATTTGAATGAATCAAATCCTAAAATATTGATAATTTTTCACACTTATCTCCAACTATTGATTTTAAAAATAATTGTTTTGTTTCTTAAAGATATGTAAAAAACTTCAATCAATAAAACCTGTAATTACTTTTGACAAATAAAATACAAAATAAATAAGCAATTATAAAAGTTTTACGTAAATAAATAGTTGTTTATTCACATGCTAATTTGCCATCAAAACTACTTAACGCAATTGCAAACGCTTGTAATGAACACAAGGGATAACGAAAATCCATTGTGAAAACATCTTCTGATGTTCTGCCAAACTGCATCACAATATATTCGGGATCTGAATCATGAATTAATTGAAAATTTTTTACCGACGCTTGTGTTACACGCCCATGAAAATTTAATACATAAGATTGGGTATCATCGTTCCATAAAGGAGTTTTGTTGTGGAGTTCCACAATATTGTCCGTATTCTTGAAAATAAAAACAAATTTAAAGAAAAATAAAATATTCAAATTAAAGAATTATCATTGAATTACCTTCGTCTTCCAACTATCTAGAAGTCCTGCATTACCATCTATTGAGCTAATTTTTACTCTTTGATCATCTTCAGTCATTCCCGGTAGTAAAACCGTCATATTTCTTGGTCCTTTAAATCCCAAAATATTTGTATCCTAAAAAGTACGAATTTAGTTAAATTATTCATAATTCAACAGGCAATATCCTTACGTAAATAACAACAGCCAAATCTAATCTAGGACTTTCAATTTGTGATTTACTACCATGATCATACACAAAAAATGTTGTACCGAAAACATTTGATCTTAATTTACCAACAAAACCATCAGCTTGACGACTTAAATCGGTCGGATCACAACTAACAACATAATTTGAGGTTTTACTTTTCTTACGTTTACGACCGGCTAGTAAAAATATTTTTTTCCCATAATCTTTTTCTAAATGTAAATAGTATATAGGAAACAATCCACGATCCATTCCTTTTCGATCTCGTGTTATACGACATTTATATAGAACGCCTTGTTGTGCTGGTTGTGTAACCCATTGTTCTATCTGAAATAAAGCAAACATTGGAAAAAATTGGTAATCGTATTTACTATTTTCAAAAGACAACTAATTTGAGATAACAAAAGACGAGTCACAACAGGAATTCGGTAAAGATATTTTTTAACTACTGTCATAGAAAATAATGTTTTCTATCTATCAGGTTAAAAGAGAAAGTTGGCTTTTGCTGTTTAGCGAGCACTTTTTAATTTTTCCTGCTCTTAAGCGGAAAGCAAAAACACTAGTGAAACAAAAGACATAATGGACAAAGACATAATATAAACATTTATTAATTTCTTCTCTCCAAAACACTTTTGATTTTTTGGCTCTATAAACCGAGGGCTTCTTTTTTAAAAAAGGCAAAAATCTTTTATATTTACTAATATCCAAATTTTCTTTAACGATGAATGTTGATTTTAACATTGAATAATTTGACCACATTGTTGAAGACTATTTTGTCTGCGATAGTTCACCAAAATATGCCAAAAACACATCTTCAGAATAAAAATTTCCTTTTTTTTGTTCTTACATCAATTGATAAATAATAGGTACGCTTTTTCATACCGGACTTTAGATTTTTCAGGCAACAGATCTAAAGTTAAATTGTTGGCTGCTTCTTTTATATGAGGTGAAGTGCTAATTATATCACTTCCATCACTACTGCTCATTTTAAATTATTTTTATTTGAAAATAGATATAAACTCTGTATAAATTTTAATTTTATTAATTTAAAATTTTAACTTGACGTAAGATACGTTTTTTAAACAACAAATAAATGCCTCCTTGGCAACTTACTTTAATCGTATTTGTCGGCAGTCGTTAAAAAAATAGTATGTATACTTTGAGCAGAAAGTAACATTGCTGCTCTGGCATGATTTGATTCCTGGTTTCGGCTGCGCCTCAACCAGCAATTTTCTTGCACGAGCAGCAATGTAGTACTTTCTGCTCTTAATGTACAATATACTATTAAATATAAATATTCACGTTTCAGACGGATAGTCGCATACAACAACAGAATTCCATACAAATTTAACAGTAACAAATTCTGTTTTGTTAAATTTGTATGGGATCCTGTTTATGTTATAAGCGGCGATCTAACGGACGCACATAAATATTTGTTCGTGTTTCAAAAATTAATAAGTGCACGAAAAAGATTTTTTATTTAGCGTATAGATTTTGTTGTGACACATTAAAAATTAAACTTAAAATAGGTAGACTCTTCTATGAAATCTACCTAAAACAAAACATGGATACATATTAAATGAACTTACAATCGATTTGATTGCGCGTCTTTTAGTAAAAAAGTAAAAAGTAAAATATTTGAACATTGGGAAGTACATTTGAAAATTAGATGTTTACATCGAGCGAGTCTATCCATGCTACTACATCGAGAGTTGCCAAATGAATGTCTGAGATGTTGCCATTGTACCGTCGAATTGTACACACAGTTGCAATGTGTTTTATGGTTTGTTGAGTTCGCATACTTCGATGGAGACGAGCAATTGCGCTTCATTTCTCTTAATTTACGTTTAATTGTTCTCTTATGAAGGCGATTAATAGAAGAACGAGACATGTTTACTGTGTGAATTGCAATATCCTCTGGATTTATTTCATTGTTAGCACGTGTAATTGAGTTTGAACCACCCAGCTTTCGAAGGAGACTCCATGCTTCCCTGCTTGAATGGGAAAAATCAATGTTTTCAACAGCGTTAATCCACTTTTGTTTTCTCGCGGCGTCCAGTGAGTAAATAAAGTCATCACCCACGTCTGCCTCACCACTACTAAGGTACTCCTCATATAATATATCGCTCTCTTTACTCCAGCCAGGAATATATTCTTCACGGAAGCCTCTTGGGATGCATTTCTTTGCAGTTGAGATGATGGCTCCATCAAATCGATCGTAATTTTTAGGAATGGGATGGATCCAGCGAATCACTGCATCCAACTCCAACCTATATTTAGCCCAGTCAGCTTTGTTAAAATTCCATCTAGGTTGAGGAGTAGAGTTAACGAGGGGGATTTGGATTCCTACCTCAAGAATTACTGGACGATGTTGAGAGCGTGGAAAAACTTTATTTTATCTTTTGTTTTATTTTATCTTTTTATTTTATATTTTATTTTATCTTTTGTTTTGGACCATTCTCTATCTATATAGCCAAAAATAATTTTGGTGTACGTCTGTGTGTGGGTGGGTGGGTGGGTGAGTTTTCTGCATAGGATCTTGATGAAACTTTGGCAAATGATACAGGTTCACTTGAAAATGAAAGATCTGGATACATTTCAAATTTGGACAAAATGGCGGGGGGTCTCCCGAACACCTCTAAGTTTAAATCTTGAATAACTTCTGATCCCGGGCTATGATCTTATTGAAACTTAGTATATAAGGTTTTAGTACTGTTTCCAATATTTCTGCATGCAAACTTCCGGTTTGTCACTTCCGGTTGAAATGTTTTTTTTTTCAGGTGATTATCCTTACTGTAGCCTACAATTACCGATCGATTTTCATGAAACGTTGCGAAAAGCTTTTAAATAACATGAGGAAGATTTTATCAGCTTTTGGAGCACATTGGATAAAAGGTTGGGGGGTCCACCATACAACAGGTGGTTTTTTCCACAAAGTTTTTAAGTTTGTTGGGAGCATAAAACATTCATTCGTGAATGAATTTTGATGACACTTTGGAAAACGACGCAAACATGTATGACAAAGAACTGATTAGTTTTTGAGCGATAGTGAACAAAGTGGTGGGGGGTCCCTGGAGCACCTGTTTTTTTGAAAGCTCTATAACTTCTGTACCTGATAAGCGAATTGGATGAAACTTGGTACATGAGTATGTAGTACGGTTTAAAATAGTTCTGCATCCCAACTTCCGGTTTTTCACTTCCGGTAAAAAAATTTTTTTTGTACTTTTTTGAAGTTTTTTCAGTGTCTTTATGCACACTACAGCCTACAATAATGAAGTGATTATGATGAAACTTATGGATTAGGGTTCCAATAAGTGTGGAAAGATAATTATCGTGTTTTAGGACACATTGATCAAAGTGGTAGGGGGTCTACCATATAAATGCTGACTTTTCACACTTTGTTTTTTAAGTTTGTTGGGAGCATACAGACTTCGTTCATTAATTTATTTTAATGACACTTTGGAAAAATATAGAGACTTAAGTAACAAAGAAGTGATTAGTTTTTGGATAATATTGGAATAAGTGGTGGGGGTCCTCCCAAACACCTGTTTAATGTGTCACACTTTTTTCAATGTTTGTTGGGAGCACACAGCATTCGTTCGTGAACCAATTTTGATGACACTTTGGAAAAAGATGCAAACATGTATGGCAAAGAACTGATTAGTTTTTGAGCGATAGTGAACAAAGTGGTGGGGGGTCCCTGGAGCACCTGTTTTTTTTGAAAGATCTATAGCTTCTGTACCTGATAAGCGAATTGGATGAAACTTGGTACATGAGTATGTAGTACGGTTTAAAATAGTTCTGCATCCCAACTTCCGGTTTTTTACTTCCGGTAAAAAATTTTTTTTTGTACTTTTTTGAAGTTTTTTCAGTGTCTTTATGCACACTACAGCCAACAATAATGAAGTGATTATGATGAAACTTATGGAATAGGGTTCCAATTAGTGTAAGAAGATAATTATCATCTTCTAGGACACATTGATCACAGTGGCGGGGGTCTACCATACAACTGCTGACTTTTCACACTTTGTTTTTAAAGTTTGTTGGGAGCATACAGACTTCATTCATTAATCAATTCTAATGACACTTTGGAAAAAGATGGAAACTTAAATGACAAGGACCTGTTTTTTTTAAAGCTCAATAACATCTATACCTGAACAACAATGTAAGCATCTAATGTTCAAATGTACTGCCCAATGTTCAAATATTTTACTTTTTAATTTTTACTTAAAAGACGCGCAATCAAATCGATTGTAAATTCATTTAATGTGTATCCATGTTTTGTTTTAGGTAGATTTCATAGAAGAGTCTACCTATTTTTAAGTTTAATTTTTAATGTGTCACAAAAAAAAACCATACGCTAAATAAAATAAATACTACAGTCTGATTTTGAATTTTAAACACATACATGCACACAATTCC